>NNCF01128107.1:383240-419502 GCA_002313205.1 Laupala kohalensis | reverse complement strand
AATTGCTCTTGTAAAATCTATTCATCCAAAGTTACTATCTACATATAGTTTTATCTCCATTAAATGCACAAAATTAAGGACACATTTAATTTGATAAACTTTGGATGAATAGATTTTACAAGAGCAATTCTAAACTCAACCCACCTCCGTTATGAAGCGGTGTATACCAGTTTCATTTTCTTAAGTTGTATGATTATATCCAAGTAGAATTAAGGTTTGTGATAAATATTTTGGAAAGAATGAGAAACATATCACCCACTAGGATATTAACATACCACGTGATATTGGAGTAAATAAAACACAAAGATCACTGCAAATAAGAATAAGGAAATCATTTAAAACTGTGATGTGTATTGTCGATGGGTTGGAAAACAGGATATTTAAGCTGAAGTATCAAAGAAAGAAAATCTCGACGATCTTTTCTCGGTTGAAAATTACAGTAACTAATTTTGTAATTTGATGACTTTCCACTGTCAATCCCACCCATACTATATGCTGGTAATTTTCCGAGTTCAAAGTGAAAAAATACAATTTTTAACATCGCCTCTCTTTATCTTCACTATGGCCTAAATTGGCACACTATTAAGAATACTTGTATCTTCTTTTTCTTTCCAATATGACCTAACAAATTTAAAAGATACTTTTTACAATTTTGACCCAGTTCAATGATAGTAGTAGTAAATAGTAATTCAATAAGAGTCAATAATTGTAATAGTAAATTTATGCAAGAAATTTTGTATATCATTCTAGTCACATTTTGGAATCTCATCCTCTCTGGCAGCGTGACACAAATTGTGAATGACCGCAAATAGATGAAACGAAACATTTTTCCTCCGCTTCCCTACATAATACCTCGATTGTATCATTCAGGCATTGTTTAGAATGAAGTTACCTATTCTTTGAAATTCAGAATCATCATTATCAAACACATTAATTCACAAATGTCACGGAAAATTTAATCCTTTTCTGTGTAACCGGATGGATTTTTTTTTGTGGGGCTTTAAGGCTCGTCAATGTCATTAGAGCCCTTACCGGATGGATTAAATAACAAAAGTGTAGTATCATACTTCAGATAGTACTAGCGAGATAGAATTGAATCACTAAAATACCTTAAATTGGTGATTACATACGTAGAGTAACATGTAATTATAGACATAACAACTTGAAAAACATACCTCACAGGTCATTTAAATGAAATAATTGCAATTATAATTAATGGTGTATTGCGTCGCATGGAGCAAAAACGCTTATTTACAAAATAAGACCAACTTTTAAATCACAAAAGTGATGGAAATCTACTTTGATTTGTAGTAAATTTTACGTAGTATTTTTCACATCACTTTTATCGACAGGTCACCGACCATCTGAGAAAGATATTTCACTTTTTCCGAGGTGAGATGCACAAATCACGAAACTGGTTCGCTCGGCCGCCATGTTTTCTCATGCTCTTGTGCATTTCAAACGAGTCAAGCGAGTCAAGCGAGTTCCTGAATATTGTTTATGCTATAGTATTAACTGATAGATATAAATTAAATCATGTTTTTTCATCATCATTATTAATATTGTTGTGTTTTATAACAATTAGAATAACAATAAAGAAAACGATTATACATCTCAGTGATTTGACTAATTTCGAGTGCTGGTCCAACCTTAAGAGTTTTAAAAGATGTGTTGACGTTTACCTTTTGTTTTCTCTTTCACCTTTCCACTGTTTAAAAATTACATCAAGAAAATAAGCTAATTGACTCATTTATTTGAATAGGACGTCACTTGACTCCTAACAATTGACACCTCTGACGGGTCCGTCCGTGTTGGTTCTTGCAAATCCGCCGGGCTACCAACACTTTAAAACCGTTAGATCTAGCGCCCTTCCTGATTATTTAAAAAAATGTATGAACAAGAACATAGTGAATTAAGAATATAGTTTTCAAATAAGAAATAAATGGTATTCGTAGAGAATTGTACGTTAGTTTCGTAATGTATTATCGCTAAAAATGAAAGCGAGTGAAACATACCTGCAATTAGCTGATAAAGAAAATAGTAGTATCGGCTATATTATACAGGCAAGTAAAACAGTCTTGCTAAATAAAAGCAAACTTTTATCAAACTAAATCGTTCAGAATATGAGTTACGATCGATATTCCGTGCGATTTAATTCCACAAGTTCAGCTAAAATAATTTAATTTATGATGTTAAATAATACTTAAGTATCCTTGGAAATACGAGCATGTTAGATAACTTTTTTATACCTTAATCACAACTTAAGCAAAATCATTAAACCGGTTTTTGAGAGGGAATTATATTCACACTTACAACTATAGCACTCATAATAGTAAAGAACACGAAGAGATTTCAATATGAATCCAGATGCTTCTCCACCCACCCTCTATTGTCCCAACTGGCACAAACCGCATGTCGCGTGCCTCTGACAGATCAACTTGCGTATGGAAGCACAAGTGGAATGTGACATGCGTAGTCACGGGAATCACTGCACAGGAATGCGTCGCTATCACCGATCGTGCTCGAAAACAATTCTAGAACATACCTTCCCTTTAATAATACACAGTCAGTAACAAATTCTCAATCCGATGTGACATTCGAGACCTCTGCATCTCTTCCAGCCAATAATATCATTTCACACAGAATCTCCAGGATGAAGTATCTCCCACACTTTATATCTGGAATCAAATTTCCTAATCATTAAATCTGGGGTACCTCAAGGTAACGTTCTTGAGTCCATTATTTATTTACTGTACACCTCAAATATCAGTTTTTGGAGAGATTGTTCTTCATCATTTTCCATTCTTGTATTTAATTGCACATTTCTTTATTAGTGTCGGCAATGAGTCATTTAATCAGTTGATGCCTCGAGGGGCAACATTGCTTCTTAGTTAACTGTGTAGTTCAGCCGAATTCTGCCTTTTTACAAACTTTTATTTAACTTGCGTCATTCTTATGTATGTTTGTAAGTATGTATATACTGTGTATATGTGCACTAAATTTGGTTGAAATTTCCCCAGACATTCTAGAGTTATGGTGGGATACACACAGCAACGTTTGCAGTGACACCACTGTTCGAAGACGATAAGCCATTTGTTCTAAGACTCCACAAATATTCAAGTTTTACTGTCCCATAACATAAATTAAAAATTATAAAATTAAAAAAGAGACGATTTACGAATCCTTGTGAAAAAGACATTGAGTTCAGCTTTTGTCTATAGAAATGGATTACACAGTGCTAAATACTCCATCAAGACACAAAGATATCACAAAAGGAACTTTACTGCACTCATTTTATGTAAATAACTATCACTTCGTGACAAATGTTTATGGTTACTATTTTTCGCGAGGAGGTTAATGGGGATTTATGTAATAATATTTTTACAGATTATAAAATTCACACAATCAAAGCCGCGGTTACTCAACTTGTTCAGAATGTACCCACCGATCGGTAGGCAACAATTTCTGCGAAGGTACTTCATGACCATCTGGAAGTCGTCGGAGAACATGACAAGAGTGTGTCTACTGTACGCCGTTAATGCATAGAACAAAGGGTACAGTGTAATCGGGAGGCAGAACGCTTTTCCATGAAGTCTCTGACGTAGCTGCCTTCTTGTTAGACGAGGGCTCTGAACTCCCACGCAATCGAATGAACGAGCGCGCTGAGAAATGCAGAGCTGCTTCTAAATGGTTGCTCAGTAACGTTTCAAAAAAAGAATGCGAAAAGAAACTGTAACAGGAAAAATTAATAAAAAATGAGAGGGGTTTAGTAATAATAATTAATCAATAATTAACGTGATGGAATGAATTACGACATTGACTTTGTTGGGTATAAAGTGACAGAAAGGAAATAAAATGGAGTAAAAGAAACGTATTTGAAAATAGGCACAAAATAATCGAGAATGTTTTAGACAACATGGGTATGAGGTAAATTAACAAACTTCATTTGAATACAAAAAAAATTAATTGTGTAGACAGGAAAGAATGGTTATCTACAGAAAAAATAGTTCTTGGAAATAACTACAAACAAGCTCTGACACATATTGAGATAGAATTGATACAGGACAAAATGTCACATGTATGTTGTAATGATTCACAAAGCAATATACGATGCACCATATTTTATGTGATCAAACATTTTAAACTAAATAATGATAACAGTTCTTAAATAATAATATGAGAATAGAAATTTTAAACATAAAAAATTATGACAAATTGAAAAAATAAAAATAAATTAAGATGTATGGATGAAGAAGCAGGGTTTCGTACCGTCTGTGAAGGACAGTAGACTACGAATATCTTGTTGTGGGGACAAGCACTAATGAATATGTCAGAGGCGACGTGGAGCAGCAGTTAACATCCCGGCTAAAATAACAAGTAAAAAAATACAACAAAGGAGAAAATAAAATAACAAAGAGTATGTAAGCCGAACCATATAATGACTTTGTTGAACGCAGAGTGAATGAGGAGAAAAAAGTGAAAAACACCCTTATCTCTTCGCTATAGAATCCGATGTAAGGGTAATAAAAATAAGAGTGATGGATACTTAGATTGCATATGACAAAGTAATAAACCCTATCAATAAAGAATTGTCATTGGTGATGAAAGGGAATAATGGATGAATGGAAATTCAAATTCTCTTGAATTTAAAATTACAAGTAAATACTCATAAACCAAGCAAATAATTTGTTAGAAATTTGCTTAAAGGTTTTGAGTATTTGTAACAACTGTAATAAGATATTAATGAAAGTGTTTTAAAATAAGAAATGAGATGAACCTGACTATTTTTAGAGATATGAAAAATATATTTCAAAACATTTTCATTTCTCCGTCGTAAAAATTGCGAATAAACTTGAAAATTATAATTAAAATCGTGTAGAATTAAAATCATGTAGAAATGTAAAGGAATGTATACGTATACTTGAAAAATTTCGTTTAATTATGAAAAAACAAATGAAATGAAAATTTATAAACAAATAATTTAATACAAGTATGATGAAAACTTTTTCAAGAAATCGAAATTCACTCAGGTTTCTACATGAAAGTATGGGAACGTGTGACGCAGTGTCTTTTATTTTTATACCTTCAAATCAACTAAATTTGATTACTAATGTTTTTCATTCTGAAGCACAGTTAACTTACATTAGTTTTCTGAACGTTTTACAACAGTGAATTCTTATATTATTAAATTTCAACCATGTAATTAATTGGATGAAATTTTAAAGTTATTTATAATATTATTTAGAATACAGACTTCTGTAATCAAAAGATCCGTTTTATTTATTCCGAAACATGTTGAAAGGTTTCGAAGGGTGACAAACTATTTCAAAATATACATTTACATTTGAAATAAGTAATATTATTTGAACAATATCACTATTTATGTTTTCTTCTTTTTAATATTTATTTGCATAATACACAGTGATCGATGCCTTCTGTAAAACCATATCTTCTTTCAAAACTTCTTTTTAAGGAATTATTGCAACAACGTCTCACCGAGGTATTGTCAACATAACGATTAAAAATTGTAACTAACTCGTTCACGCATATAACAACGCAGAATTTTATAAATGAATTTCGTATAATCTTGTCAAATTTATGATAAATTTAGTCGAACCATTTAACTTTCGGATATTTTTTTTTAGAAATAGATTTTTCAAATTTGGGTCGTATTTCTCCCAGTGCGAAAAAGATAAAAAATTGTTTTAAAGACAAAAATAAATAGCACAGGTAAATCAATTTTTTAAAGAAAATAAATAAACATTTAAATAATATTAAGAAACAGCGTGTTTCACCTTCATTCTTAATTAATTCAATATAAAATGTTAAGGGCCAAAAAGGTAAATTCTTCAAAGCTAGAAAATTGTCTTCATCTAATTTGACAAAAGTACGAAATTGTTTAGTTAATAAAAATGAAATCAAACATTCAATTACGTCCCAGATGAATCAAAAAGCATTTGAATGGGCGGGCTTCTCACTTCACTTCTGTTTTTTCATTCTAATTGGTTTGAATGTCTAGGCAGCTACTCAAGGAACAACTTTCGGGAAATGGCCACGCTCAAGGTCGCGCGGAACGTCTGCATATGTGTGGACTATGCCATAAGATACTGTGTGTTAAACCCTCATTTCATCACGACATGCAGCCCGAAGCCAACGCAACAGGACGACGGTGGAAATGACCAACGGGCGGACGGGGAAAATACGCAACGCTGAATGTGCAGATGGTCGCATTTAAATATACATGCTGCGTTGCCTTCCATCCGACGTACCGCCCGTTGGCAACACTATGTGCGGACCGAGCCTAACACGTAGATTCGTAATGCACACAAATAATAGGATGCCGCCTGGTGTTGTAATTTGTTAGGTGAGGATGTATTTCAGGTCTTCCGAGGTATGAGATCTGGATTTGCTCGCCTGTAGTCGAAGGCGAATGGAAGGGGTAGTTTTTAACGCCCTTGCGATCTAAGCAGAAGTCCCTGGTTCGATTTCTGGCTCAGCACCCAATCCATCTGGTCGTAGCTATCACTTATTTATGTTAAGTCTAACACCCAGGACATATTACAATTTTTCGTGTCTCCTCTCCTTACTCTGAAAGAGTAAATGTTAGCCTTCTACTCGCCACACTCACTAACCGGTGGTCAAAGCAACAAGTTGTCGCAGGTACAGATCGTGAAGGGTGTGTGCACTCTACAGAGCCATCGCACAGCCACAACGCCGCCACTGTCGCGCTGATACGACGACAGCCCCCTGACACACACACCTTTATCCTTTCGCAGTCAATGGAGAGAGCGTTACGAATTCGTGATTTAACACATAATGTCCCCGGCGTGCGTCGTGCAACAAAAGCACTTGGGGATGACTGGCGTTGTTGACGAGATGGTGCGGTCCTTGTAGTCGCTGTTGAAACGGACAACTCTGCGGCAAGATATCCCCTTTATGAGGTTCTCCCCCTCCTCCTAAAAACGTTAGTTTTATTACATTTTCACAATTTTTTATAACTTATTTCTGAAATAAAAAACGAAATATTACTTTTGAGCCAAAACTATCTCACTACATGAAAGCTGGTTAGAGGCCGGTGCAAATGCAAATTTCATTTTCTCATATTCTTTCGAATTAAAATCTCATCCTTTCTGAGTTTTATTTCTTTAAATTCAATCTTATAAACATGAGTCAAGCACTTATTCCTCCTGAAAATAAGTTTTTTTTTTCCGAATGCTGGAACCATAGATTCTATTTTTTTCTCAACAATTCAGTCAGTCGAACTGTTGAACGAACCTATTAACAATAATAATAATAATAATAATAATCGGATTATTTTTATCAAAATACTCGTTCTCCAACACATTACGATCTACTTTGCTCTGAGTGTTCTTTTACCAAGAAGAGCAAAAATGAATAATGGATAAATGAATTCTTCTTTTCCATGACTTTTCAAGTCTCGAATGAATTTGGTTAACACCAAGAATATATATTTTTTTAATAAATTGCTTTTTTAATAAAGTTTCAAAAACCTATTTAACCACCTGCCATAAAACTGAAACCGTACTCTGCGATTAATTAGTACAATATCCTCCCAATTAGGGATGGTGATTTGTGTTTACAAATAAATAGCCTTTACAATCAATTGTTCGATATTTCCGTTAAAAACAAACGATTAATTAGTAAACAATAACCATTTTATTCACTCATCACTTGTATTATTCATTAACCTAACAGTACATATTTATTAAACAACTCCTTTTATGAATATTAAATCTGTCACAGCCCTTGGGTTCTTGATCGGAACAGATGAAATGTTACCTTGCGTATCTTTGGAGAGGAAGTTTATTATTCCCCACGATGCAAAACGCAGTTTTCAACTTCCTTTTTGATAATAAACTTTATTTATTAAGATGCATACAAATGTAATATATTCTCCAAGGAAATAATTTTTATTTGGGTTTTCTATATTTAATTGTGTACATTACTGCATNGGATATACTTTATTACATTTTGTTGATTACTGGATTTGATGTATAATGTTTCAAACTGATGCCCATCACTTTCGTACTTTCATGGTGATATCAAAATAATTTTAGAAAATGACGTAACAAGAAATTATTTTGCTGAAATTGTTATATGTACCTTTAGTTTTGAGTATGTTCTATCTCTACCTTATTTCACAGATTTTTCTCTAGAATTTCCGGGAAAAGTATATTTATCCAGTTTTGGCTTGGCGTCGGAATTAACGTGTCGAAATTCGTGCAATACTCGCTCTGCACCTCTATCCTTTCCAAGGAGCCAGTCCACCCTTGATTTAGACAAGTTGTGATTTGATTTTTGGAATACCCCCTACAACCCTCCTCTTTTCTGTCGAGGAAGTTTAGATGTCGAGAAAGGGTTCGATTGGAGTGTCACCTCGCAAGAAGAGACAAAAATGGTAGGTGATATTTATGATGACATCGCCAGGCGAATATGTTCTCCAATGGAACTCCGTCTCTGCGACACGCAAGTTGTATCGAGATCTTTCAGCTACAAAACGTTGGGATAAGGACAATGGAGTTACATTGTTATACAGGACCCCAGCACTTGTCAGTTAATTATAGACCCTCTTTCGAAAACACAAAAACCGCTTCGCGACTCGTTTGTTGTATCAACTAAAAGCACTACAATAAATTTAAAAAATCCATTTCAATGAATTGTAATATAGTCGAGAATTTTCAACACTGAATAATTTTCAACACGCATGTATAATATTAATTTACATAATATTACATTATCTTCAACGTATACGGTATACACAACTCCTGATATATTTGATATACCACGTTTACGTGTAAAATACTGCGCAATCATGTTCAGTTGAATTATAAAGATGGAGGAAAACATATTCAATCGTTCTTTTTTGAACAATAAATCATCCTTTAAAAATATAAGAAATTGGGACAATTTCTTTTTACAAATTAGGAAAATAAACATTTTTGTTTATAAATTAGGACAATACTTATTTTGAGTCACTTACAACGAAAGAATTATATCTATGAAGTCTTCGAATTGCTATAAAATTGTTTCAATGGATTCCAACTTAATTGATTGTTGCTGCATAACTCAAACTAGTTCTCTTCAAAATTAAAATTAGTGCTTAATTTCGATTTTAGTACAATAAATTACTTTTTCTTCAGTTAATATATAACAATAAATCAACGACTACACTGAGGATCCTCCACAAACTACAGAATGTACCCAGGGTGGGAGCGGAGATTCTTGATAAAGTTACACTGCAATACGATAGGAGAGGGGAACTTTTGTAGTGTGTGCTTTATACATTAACATTAATTTTAATGTTAACGCTTTTAACATTAAAATTTTTCAAAGTAATCCGTGTGCGCCATCGCATACTGAGATCTCAGAACAATGAGGACAATGAATTAATAGTATTAAAAATCCCCTTTCTGAATAACTTTACCAATAATTACGTAACACAAGTCCTATCCTTAAGTGGTAGGGCAATACGTAATTATTGAAGGATGTTATACGGATGATTTTCAATAGTTGCCGTTTGTCCCAGTCGTATACAGCATTTGTGCTTAACTTTTCAAAAGGCTCATCTGCAGCGCTATCTTTAGCAGTAATTGATCTTGAAAATTTTAATTTTTCTCCACCTTAAAAAGATGAATTTTCTTTCGTCTTTAATTACAATAAAAGTTTTGTATTACTTTGTAAAGTAAAGTTTGTTTTGCATCTTTAATTACAATAAAAGTTTATGTCACTTACCCCTACTTCACAAAAAATTAAAATCACGAAATTATAGAGTTTAAACAGAGATATTCTTCTTCTTAATTAAAAATGACAAACTCACAATTTTCGAGGTTGGTGTCTTTTTCTGGAATGTCCAATGCCCAAGACTACATTATTTTGTTATGACCATCCCTTAAAATATTAGGTTGTATCCGCCCCTGGTTGAATTACAATTATTTTGCTTGTCTGTACTCAAATTGATGTACAAATGAGTGAACCACCTATCCCAAAGTTAATAACACTTTTCCTCTTTTTATCTAATTTACATAATTGTAAGCAAACTCGTTAAAAAGTATAGTGTCTAGAAACTTGGTTCGCGTTCTCTGTGGAGTGTGGCTTATGGCTGTGATTGACACTGGCGCTATAATAAGAAGTCGAAATAGTAATTACGTCGGATTTTTAGATTTTTATCACGAACTTGGCCCCTTTGGAGAAATATGAAACCACTTGTCTTACAGATCCTGTTATCTGCTATTGTTATTGCTTTACGAGTTTGTTCTTGTGTAACTTAATTTCATTCAAGTAGTTCAATTGAATAACTAATGTTAGGAATGTGATAAGCTCTTTTTCACTAACACTTTTCTCATTCTATCCACACACTAGAGTGTTGGAAATTTTGGATATTGGACATTAATGTTTTTAATATTTATTACGAGGTGTTAGTAATCTAACTTCCTAGTAGTTTTAATAGAATAATTAATTTTAGGAAACTAATTAGCGTTTTATGCATCTATTTCATTGTCACATTTCTCATTCTATCTACTCACATCATTCTGTATACTTTTTACAGCTAACCAATCTAATTTTTTGTGAGGTGAGGCGCAGCTTTTGGGTATTTTGAGGAGTCTGCGAGTAGAGAAATAATTTACTTACGAATTGCTATGAAAATGATAGGGAATATTTTTTCTCCTAGGTATCACATATTACTTTTGTTTCGGAGGATGTTATATATATATATATATATATATATATATATATATATATATATATATATATATATATATATNACAGGCTTTGAGGAAACACTATTCTTTAATCTACATTGTTGACGATACATATAGTTGTAGGTATTTTAAAGAGAATGAATAAGAAGGTTAAGGTTGAAATTTTTTAATACTAGATGAGTAGAAGTTACAGATGTAATTTTTTAATTTATTTTGTCCTAAGATCTTCTGGAATTGTAAACTTCATTCCTTGGTGAGGTTTACGGTACATATGTTTTAAGTGTTGGATTTTACATTATATTTTTTGTGGATGTAATGGTTTCTGGGAGTGAGGGGAATATACCTAAAATGTCTGATCTGTATGATTGTTTAATTATGTTGCTAACACTCCACAATTACCAAGTATATCTGTATGATTATTTCCTTCGAAAAGTGATGACTATATTTGGATTTGAAGATTGTATTTGGGTTGTTAAAGTTGCGTGGTCATATTGATCATTGATGACAACGGTATATTGTGAAGATGTGACTTATCAACCCAAAAAAGTTTGAAATATTTACAATGATTGCTCGCGTGCTTGCTTCATTTCAATTGGGATTGAATTATTATAGTTATTTTATTACTTATATTCTGTTAAATTAATTCGGTGATAGCCGTAATGAAGAATATGCGATAAAATGATGGGAAAATGTAGAATTCATCGTCTCGTGTTTTATGTTTAATAAACACTGATGGTATAAAGTACGAGCATTTTTCTTGCACCACTAATTTTCAATAAAGTTCGTAAATAAATTCGCTCGGATAGTATTCCGTTAGTAGAAGCATAAATCAATGTTCCGATACCTCTCAAGTGAGGTGATTACGAGAACAAGGGTGTCATCTAGTGAAAGGAATCTGTCTCCCGACGAGGAAAATCGGGTGGAAACGCTGGAACAGAGATAGCGGGGGCTTCTCTCGTTGATATCGAAACCTCAGAGAGATCTGAAGGCAGGCGTCACCACTAGCTTTCAAATGCGAAGCAGATTGCAGCGCCGTGGGTGAGAGTAATCGGAACGAGAAATACAGTTGAAAGGAGCTGAGATCGAAAAGAATGCGTGGAACGTAAAAGAAGGTAATGAATGCGGATGCTGGTAAAAGGTAAAGCGGGAATTTTAAACTTATGGTGGTTGGGGAGAGGTTCTAAACAGTAAATGAGAGGTGGTAACAAACAAAACCACTCTCGAAGGAATTCTCGAAAGAAATGAGAGTTAACGAAACTGGGGGCAGAAATATCTTGAATATGTGTGATTTCTAGAAATAACAAGTTAAAAAAGATTTTTAAAATTAAAATATTAGTGAATGCTGGAAATTTTTTACAGTGTATTGATTCAGATGAGGTTGAAATAACTGAAGAGAAGAAAGACGTAGTTGACACTTGAAGAAGTGACTATGATCAATAAGTGAAGGGAAGATTGTTCTGCCATGTATAAAAATAAGCGATGTAAATGGCACTCTATACATGTCATCCTCACTAGTACTCTACATAATGGTAATATGTAACGAGAGAATTATTGTTCGGTGAATTTAAATAATCAAAAACTGGATCTATGGTATTAATTCCGTTACGTGCTCAAAGAGATCATTGAATATCTTCCATTCTCATAAAATTCCTCCAAGCACGTCTTACACCACCTAAAAGTTATTCTATTGCGGAAAGCAAAGTCTAATGTTTTTCAAACATTAAAGACAGCTCCAATGTATCGACATGCATAAAATTGTTTTAACAAAAATGAATTCAAAACATTCAAATTCCATGGTGAAATACAAACCGTGGATCTCGTGGTTATCTCCATAGAAACTATCCACTAAATAATCGCTCACTATTCGAAGAATTTATAATAATAACACATTTAATCCCACACGTATTTTTAATAGTAAACAATGTAAGAAAACAAATGGAGTGTTTTCGGAAGACGAGGTACATCACATGGTGCATTTTTGGATGCGCAATCTACCAAAAGAATTCTCTTCTGCACAAATTTCCTCTGTTTATCGACAGCGTTTTTTTTTCTTTGCTATTTCTTTGCTCCAAGCACACCGCTGTGCTGGAGAGCGCTGATTTGATCTGCGGTCTGTCGTATGAGGTGAAGTTTTCGTTTTCCTGTACCAAATCACGAAGTACACCTCATAACCTGAACCTCGCCATAAGACATGTAATAGATATGTAAATAAGTTTAGGCTTTTCTGAGGTGCTGGTAGACATTCAGTAAACGTGGAGAACCTGATTTCGACATGCTTTAACACATTGAACCATATGTGCATAACAAGCGATATTTTAATAAATAATAACGGGTTTCATTTTACTCACTGGTGTAAATAAAATTTATTTACCATTCACGGGGATAGTGGTGAAAAATCATTGAACGTGTATTCACTCTTAGATTAAAAGACTTCCATCCAATACGAAAAACGATATTTATTCGAAAATTTAATGCTCAGTTCAACCACACGCAATTTTGAAGTTGCGGTCAGATCATTTCAGTTCTCTTAAAATGTATTCTTCCTCTTCTTGGCATATTTCTCTCGATAAATTGTTTACAAGATACTTGAAACAGGAAACTGTTGTGGTAGTGCAGCAGAGAAAAATGATCGTTCGTCTATACCAGCCTTTCAAGTGCAATACCACATATGCAAATGCAACACACATAAATTACACTTTCTGTGTACATAATTTAACGAAATAATTTGTCCCTCATCTGAAGTGCATCGATATCGTAGATATAATAATTGAAGAGCCCGTAAATTGACTGGAGGTAAATACAAATCCAAATACGAATGCGATTGCGGCTTCATAATAATAAATTTTCACAAATTAAAAAGTTTTTATATATAAATATGAAAAAATAAAAACCTTACCAAAGCTCAGAGCTCCTTGTAGAGGAGCACAGCGCGATGTTGAAAAGCCGAATTACACGCCGCAAGGCCGAGATCAAATGCCTTGTGATAGTAAGGGTTGAGAGAGTGAGAGAGCACTACTCTTTTGAGCTTCGGAGGTATTGAATCCTACTCTTTTTGTCGTGGCGTAAGGCGCGCGCGCACACACACACACGTGCACCCTCAGTTGCTGCTGCCGTCGGAAGCAGCTGACTTCAAACGACTTTCGTTCGCACTCGAGGCAAGCAGCATCGCACTGCTGCGGCAGAACAGTGCTTCCCTCTCGATTTATAATCCTCTTCCAAATACACTCCTCAAAAGCAAACTCATATCTGCTCGCCGCATCAGTGGGTTCGATTACTTTTCCGGATGGACGTTCCTAACATGTGCGAAGCACGAGTGGTAATATTGTTTGCTTCGGTTAAAAAGTTTTCGTTACCGGTTTTAATGCGTCATTTATACTATGTTAAAGAAACTTTTCGAATATTTTTTCTACAGTATTCGCTGCGAGAAAATCTAAACGTTACAAGAAAGTCGAGGAGCCAACGCCAGTATTGCGAGATTGCTGACACTTCCTCTCGCGGTAGACACGAGGGTGATTTACCCGGGTCGGCAGAATCCCAGTGGGTGTATGTTCGTGTACTGCCACCTACATCAGCCGATTCGTAGAGCCGGTATAAATTGGTATGGCATATGTCATGGACTGAGGACATGATCTCTAAATTTTGGTAGCAACTAGGCTACCTTAAGTCAGCTTTTCCACCGGATATGGCTGCCTTTCTCTGGGCATGACCCCTAGAATGGGTCACCCCGTTTTTTCTTCGCTCCATTGATTACTTCTCGTTACTTTTCTATCACCGCAAGGACTGTAAATATAATCAAAACAATTACTAAACAATACAAACATTATCGAAAAAGTGTTAAAAAGTAATGTCAACCTGTCTTTTATTTGCCCTGGTTAAGTGATTTGTCACAGAACAAGAAATTCGAATGTTATTTTCACGAAGTTACTCAGGGAATACTATAGAATCTTATATTTATGTTTATGACTTATGTAATGCATTTTTCCGGGAAATTTCTCATATCAATACGGGTTGTCATTGATAAATGATGCGATACTATTGGCTACGATCATAGCATCAAATCCGATGATGTATGTTTGAACGAACAAAGTGAGAGACGATATCACTCTCAAGAACATCCACATCTCAAGGCGGGGACGAACTTATGACCTTGGGTAAGTAAAGTTGAACCCATGCTCATTAGGATTAGTATCAGTAACATTACGAGTGGTATTAATCCTATTTTATTATTAAAGCAACCTGTTGACTGAGAATTAAAACTTTTGAAAGTCTAAAAATTCTACAAAATGTTGCAACAGTGTATGCCATTAAAACTTACCTTACCAACTGTTTCAGCAATGTATAGAATACCAAATAGTTGGATGATTTACATTGTCTCTAATGAGTAAAGAACGTATTTTCGAAAATAAATTACTTTAAGAATATTTTAAGTCTATGGTATTTTTAAAGGTGTAGTCAGAAACCTATATTAATTATTTATTTGGCAACTTTCGCAGGTACGCGTGAATCCGATACTTACGCGCGCACAGCATACTGTGCCGTCAGGTTCACTTATTTTCTTAATGTGGATGTGTCTTAGGTCTTCCGGAGTTAGATCTCGTTGGAAATGGTGCATGGTTTCGGAGGCAAACTAGTGTTGTAGTGAACACCCCTGCGATCGAAACAGGAAGCCGAGTTCGATTCCCAACTCGACATTTTGACCTGTCCGAAGGTTGTCACATATCTTCTCCGCGTGTAGGAACACAGAATAAATACATGCAGATTTATTTATTTATACGTCACAAAATGTTTACTTTCCATTTGATTATAGTGATGTTGTCTACGCGGTAATGAATATTAAAGCGGATGGGTATCTATAATCACCCAGTTTTTCTTATTCTATTTCGAAAACAACACATGAGAGGAAGACGTTTATGATGTTTCTGGAGAGAGAGAGAGAGAGAGAGGGAGAGTGAAAGGTGAACACGAGTCAGCAAAGTCGTTAGAAACTCCGTAATGGCGCCGAAGACGTCATGGCAGCCACAGCTGGTGAAGGGAAGACCAGGGTTGCTTCAAAGAGGGTAAAGCGATAAGGGGCCGGGGGGTTGTGTGAGAGAGGGGGGTCAGAAGGAGAGGGGGGAGATATTGAGGCGTCGGCTGCGGTGGGAGCGTCGACGCGCGCCGGAACCCGGTCTATCGATTTATCGGTTTAATTAGGCGTCGGCTGCGGGCTCTGTCACCGCCCCTCCAGCCACCGACGACAGCTTTAATGCAATCGTTAGAGATCCACTACGGAGCGGCGCCTCCTTCCGCGTGAATATACGTCCTTCGTGGTACTCGCTTCTCCCCTCTATCTATTTTCCCCTTTTGAATCGTATTTAGCGGCTTTTACTCTTTCTCGTATTACATTTGAGTTACGCAGTTGAACATTTTTGATTTCGTGATTTTTATCAAAATTTAATTTGTAAATAGCTCTTCGTACTAGTTACCAGCAGGTCTAATGTGACGTATGTCTCATTTTCAAACGATACTAATAATTTTTCTTTAAAATTTTACCTGAAAGAAAACTTCAAATTTCCGTATTTTTATTTGTATGTAACATTTTTTTAAATAGCGCTTCCACCAATTTTTACGACACTTAGTTTGACACGAACACGATTTTTTATACCAAGGAATATTGCCGTAATGCTTCATTTCATTTCCTCTCTTACTTATTCCCCAATTTTAATTTTAATCTAGAGTAAGTTAAAATTTCGAAGTAGGGATTTTTTTAAGCTATACTCGTGTGAGATTTAATACACCGGAGTAAAATTCAGTTGGTATTGTTAAGGAGGTGTTGGGAAGACGATCGCATTCCGGCTGTTTTCATCAATGGAACACATACAACAACAATTGCAAAAATACATACCCCCAATAGTTGCCTTATTGTCTTCCAGGTAATACACTCCTCCACACTGTACCTCCACTTCTGGGAATTATGCCCTTTCTGTCTTTATCCTCAAGAAACTAAGTCTTTTTCGAATATTTTTATACAATTAAACCGTTTTAATTGTTTCAAAAACATTGAACTTTTTGTCAATAAAAAACTCCATTCAAAAATTGGGGCTTCCATGTAACCCCTCTTACCGAGATTATGTTCTCCCCAGTCCATCTTTTCCCTTACCTGTAGGGTTATGGAAAACGAAATTGCATGTGACAGATACGAATTCTTTTACTGGGCTTGTACACAAAATTCAAAGTCGACCTCTCGAACAGTTTCCTTCTTTTTATCCAAGATAGGAAAAGGTTTAATTCTAACCTCCCTGTACGACACTTTATAACTCTTGATAGGTTTGGCGTCAAATCGAGACACATACTTCAAGGAGGAAACTACATTAAATCTGCACGCCTTAGGTGAATTGCTACTCGTAGCAGAACAATTTGAAGGGACTGAAAATGACAACACGGTAATAACTCGTAATAGAGAGAGTCTCTTTCGATTAGCTCCGCCAGTGCAGGAAGCAATCCAACTTTACTAAGAAAAATAATTTTAATTCTATCCAACTTTACAGCTCAGCGGTGTCGTGAAAGCAAGGACGCTACTACTAATCTACCGCTGTCGGTAAAGTTTTCTGTACGTTTTTTTGTGTGTGTGTATTTATGTAAGTAGTGTAGCGAATGTAGTGTAGCAAACAGTTCAACCTTAAAGAAATGTGAATAGCAGTACCTGGGTAGAGGTCCAACAAATATTAGGTCAGAGAATTCAGGAGTGTTTTAGTGGCTATGTCTGAGTTATTCGGACAATGCCACAAGCGGGGAAGAACCACGTTGGCTCCCCCTATGATACGTAACTGCATTTTCCCTATCCGCACGTAAAAAAATGTATTTAGTGTAATAATTTTCTGTATGTGATGCAGTTTTTCTCTATTTTAACTATTCTAGTTTTTATCCAAATTTATTTTATTATTATAGACGGTAACCTCTGCTTTTCGGCACATTCTAATTTTTCTCTATCGATGGGGATATTGTGTAAGTTCTCCCGAAACCTAATGTTATGTTATCTCACATTTTCCTTCTTTCCGTTGCTATGTTGTTTCATTTTCTGAATCTCTCCATTTCACCCGATTTTCTTTCCCTTTCCTGACCTCCCCCCCACTTCATCCTCACTTCCATCGATCCGTTCTACCCCTTCCTGAGGGCGGTTTGCCCTCGGCGTCATGTGGCCGAAAATATTGGGATTCGCGAGTCAAGCGATGAGGTAGAACACGGATGAAAAGGGCGGCGCAGTTAATTTGTGCAAACGAAGTTTCCGATTCCCAATCCAACCACCGGCATTTTCTGAAATAAGAAGCACGTTGCTTCATTAACTACAGGAGTAAAACTTGTATCGCACTTTCATTTACCATGCTTTGTCTCAAAAATATGTTTATACATGTAATATAATTTGTTGTGTCACTATGTCGTCGCTAATAATAAACAAAACAATTGTCGAAAAGCCGTTACAACCTGCGTATAACCACGGGTAGTACAATAAATTAATTNATTGTCGAAAAGCCGTTACAACCTGCGTATAACCACGGGTAGTACAATAAATTAATTTACACTCCGGAAGCAAGTAAGGGACAATCCCATCAATTAAGATCAAGGGCCCTAAAGTAGAGGCGGATTTGACATTTGAGCGCACTGCTAAGTTAAGAATAAAAAGTAAGCTACGTGTTATTAACAGAGTACCAACACATTTGTATTTAATGAAACACTAAAATGTTTTATCTCAAGAACGCAGTTTTGTCTCAATTATCTGTAAAAAAATTCACCTCTAAACGAAGGAAAACCAAAGAAAACCCCGGTCTAGGGTGGGGATCAAGTCATTCAAAAATATATATTCTTAAAAAATCAGTCATTTTTATACGTTCGTTCAGCTAGTTTTTTTAAATCAATGATTTCGATGTAATTGTGTAACAGGTGATGTATGGAGAACGTTCCGATCATGCGAGGCACGCCCTGCGAAGGAATTCCATGCCGACAGATATTTGGAATATGGAGACAGCACACTAAGGATGCGGTTATCATTGGCTCGACGGCAATGCAAGCGACATCCAAGGCCATACATGCTGATACCACTGCTGACGCAATGGTCAGCATTCCATGCGCCAATAATGCCACTTCCACTGTCACCGGGACATCTCCCACTCGACAGCTCAGCGTCGCGATGAGTAATTATTAATCCGATATTATGCTTTGTATGTAGAATGAATAAACATTTTTATCAGCAAAAATGTTCATTTGTGTCTCAAATAATGTTATTGCATCATCGTTGGTATACTAATACGCTCATAAATTTCGTGTCAGGTGACATTCAGTACCACCGGTAGTGAGCATTAACAAATGCCGATATGTTACTGTCAAAGAGAAAGAAAAGGAAGGTGAGCCGAACACACATCTCTGTTGTTATTATTTGGCATTATTTCTCTGACAACCACTAGATGGCATGTGGCCAAAACACTCTCAAATGGTCACGTGAGTAGGTCACAAGAAAATATTACTTTCGTTTAAATTGTTGCAATATATTTAGTAAAACTAATATTCCCCATATTGTCTACTTATCCATAATGCAAATTATTTTATACGTACTCAACATTGGTACGGATTTTGAATGCCATATCTAACCGTTCTCGGTCCTTCGGAAAATCTCATGCGGCAATTCCTCGTACTATATCAATACAATCACTCAGTGAATCTGAGGATAAGTGGACCTTCGGCCATCTTGCACTTTGGTTACTGTTTAACGCTAATATGGTGTTTCTGTAAACATTACCACTTGCATGTATATATTATGGAACGTCAAAATGCTGCGTAAATGTACGATAAAAGAGCATTACAACGATGATGAAAATGTTTGTGAACGTGATAATACGCTTTATTATCGCCGTCGAGATAAGTTGCCATGTATAAGATTTTAATGTATTGGAACTGTGTTAGTGACATATAGAATGTTTCATTTTTATTACCTTGAGTTCCAGATGTTATTAGAGTATTACATTTATTTGTTGGGTTCTTATACAAATACTACTAATTTTTTCGCTTGTCATAAAAATACTTCAAAAGCGTTTGCATTAGTTGGTTTTTTTCCTTACGACACATTTAAAGTCCATTAATATTATTCTTTCTTTAGCTATGTATGCAAGTTATTCGCTCAAATTAACCTAGAAAAACACTTCAAATGGCTCAAGCAAAGAGTTTTTAGAATTTCCTTTGTGTCGTGAGGAGGAAGAAGTGATGTGCTCCCGAGAGCAGTCACACTCCATACGGACACCAATTGTCGTGAGGAGGAAGGGTGTGCCTTCAGTTTAGTTTACTCAAGCGTCGTGATGCGACGTGATGAATCATCTTATTCTGACCCGACGGCACTTCGCGAAGGGGAAGGTGTTCTAGCCTTGTCTCCTCACTAGGAAGGGCGTTTAGGCTGGTAAGCTAATCCCCACTTCTGATTGGCTTAAAGAAGGATGAGAGGGAGCAAATGAAATAGGGATTTCCATTCTTGGCAACAGCAATTTTATTGTAGGTATTCATACACTTACTCAGTAGCTCCGTAGCGTCGCCCACAAGCTCCTCCGCGAGCGGTGCTCCGCACTAGTGAAATTCCATCTTAACGGAATAGTCAGCAGGTAGCAGTAAGTACCGTGATAGGGGACAGATCAGACGATGGTCAGTGTGAAGAAGGGAGTTGCTTGGGACCGTGAGGTCAATCCAATAACGAGCAGTGACAGACGGTTGCCGGGACCTGATGGTCGGGCTAGCGACGGGCAATGACGGAGGGTTGCCGGGACCTAGAGGTCGGGCCAGCAACGGGTAAGGAACGAAGAACGCACTCTAGCGACTAGCGCGAGAGTGACAGTCGTTCCTCTCGACTGCTACGAGCGGCGACCTTATATAGCACTATATCGCTGAGTCACTAGTTGTGTGTGACGCGTCACTCTCTCGGCAACGCGGATGCCCGCTGCCTGCATCTATGCGACATTTGTATACTTAATTGGATCTTTCTTTTGAGTATTAAACGTCGATAAATAAGTTTTTAAAATCATAAGTGAAAAACTTTCACAAGACTAAATACTTAAGATTTTTAAAAATACTTGACAACTTTAAAAAAAATAGTAACAAGCACAGATGTTCCGTTGCCAAGTCATTAGTTACATAAAAATATTAGATAATAGTCAATGTTTCAATGGGTCGGTCTTAATATACCCCAATGCCATTTTATGCAGGGAATATATTTCGCAGAATCCCAAGTAGATTTTTACTTATCTTGAGATCGGAAATTTTCCTAAGATATAGATGAGTGATGTTTCATGAATCGGAAAAAATGCACAATATAATGCGAGCAAACTGTTCTTAACCAGTTGAATACATGAAGCTTCACACGTGGAAGCTTTCTGGGGTTTTAACATTTAATCCGCCTGTCGGGGAAGATTTTTTTATTGCTTCGCAGGTCTCAGCACGTAGGCTTGCTTCTCAATAAGATCTCTTCATATCCAAAATAAATACTCAGAGGTTTGAATAGAACAAGGTTTATTATGTAAACAAGTCGTCGTAATGTAAACAATGAATAACACCAGACGACGAACGACAGGGCGTTGAAAGCTCAGTGTGAACTCACGATTTCAGGTAAGTCGGTTGTCGAAGGTAAAGAGGTCTCTTTCTTCGTCGCTAGATGGCACCGCTGGTGATGTCCGGTTGTAGCTAGTCGACGGAGTACGATATTCTGGTGCGTGACAGCGCCTCTGGTCGAAGTTATATTCGTTCTCACAGGATGGCGTGCCGTATCTTCGTGTCTTGGAGCAGGTTCTAGGTTTGACCACGCGAGGGCGTTTCGTGATGACGCTTCTCCGACGTCTTGGTGGTTGAAATCACTCTGTCACAAATTCCAACTTAGAATTATTTCTGAGCTTGGAAAATAATTCAGACACTGATTCTAGGAGATAGAATTTGTCCAGCGCTCGATGGCGTGAAATCCCTCTGTCACAAATTCCAACTTAGAATTATTTCTGCGGAGCTGGGCTTCTTGTAAGAGGTTATCAGGTAGCGATGTGAACTCCTCAAGGATTCTCAGCGTAATGATCTGGGGTTCTCGTTTGAGGTTATCGGGCGGCGATATGACCTCGAGGAAAATTGTCAGCGTAATGAGCCCCTCGCTGGCTGTTGCTATAAGCAAAACAATAACAAGCGACGAGGGTGACGACGTAACACTAGAGCGAGGCTCGTCTATTGAGAGATAAACGAGGGGCGTCCTCGTTGCACGCGGCACGCGTGTGTATCAAGGAGTCTTCCACTATTTACAATTGTAGAGAGTCCCTGGCGTCTTATGCTGATGATGTCTTGAATGTTTGACGATCGTCATAGTGACCAGTATATACAACATGGCTATCATGTAACTTTCGTGTGTCGATTACATGCGGGAGTTCATCATACATATTGAGGTATGTATTTCTCTGTATATGTACGAATGTGTTCCTACACGTCAATAATCTTCCTTGATTACTACCGATAATGTGTTAAATTCGTCTCTCTTCATTAATTTGGCGAAATGTCATTGCACATCCTGTGCGTGTCATTCAATGGTTCCATATGAATCAAATGTCCACAGTGTAAGGGTCTACTCTCGAGGACGTGGAGTAACATTAGGTTACTATAGGACAGAACTGTTATTAGAGACAAGGGCAAATATGAAGCTCAGATCAGAGTCGTTCCATGGGTTGCAAGATCCTGGGGCGAGATTGTTTACTAACCCTCATTTCAAATAGAAAATCTGGTGTCAGAGCGCTTCTGATCGTACCTCTTTCTTCTGAGTATCTTGAAGTTTTAGAATGTAAGTATCATTGATGGGCTCGAGTATACGACATTTAGTGAGATACGACTTGATAAGGTGACAAACGCTGAGAAATCGTATCGACTTGAACGAACACATAACGCAAAAAGTGACAATTGTGATACCTTTAAGGAAATCTAAAGAATATTAAGAAATGAGAACAGATAAAGGGGAAGTGGGTGAAATGTGAAGACAGAGGACAATGTACGAAACAAAAAGTGAAGTAGCTGATACAATGCGCAAGGTAATATAGATAAATGCTCCTGGATGAAAGGAGATCCCCGAGGGATTTTGTTTCGGCATATTTTGAACTTACGGTCGTTAATGTATTAAAAGGGCCATAATAAATGAAAAATAAAATATATATAAATTATGATGAATATTTACATGCACACGAAAATTCCTTAAAACCGTTATGAATGTGCGTATTACACGTGTGTTTATCGTGCACCGAGAGAAATATTTCAAAATTGTAAGCACAAAATAAACCGCGAGATTGAACAGATTCCAAATCCAATGTCACTGGTATCACAGGTATAAGAACTCATTACAGCCTCGCGAGCCAACAACAAAAGAGCAACGAAACCGACGCAATAACTCAAGATAATTCCCCAGATACTCCCCCTCATTGTTCTCATCCAGCAGTGTAAAGCATTGGGCCGTCATTTTTATTGGAATTAAACGCTGCACCAAACCCCCATTCAGGTTGGGTAACGGAAGGATGAAAGTTTTAAAGCAGGGGTGGTGCAAATGTCCGAGGATTGGACGGGGTGTTATTTCAATTTTTAAAACTTTAGAAAAAAGTTCGTGAGTAATTGGTAAATTAGTAGCATTTAATATTAGAAAACAAACAGCACTTGTCAAAATACAACCATTTCGATAAAGTACCAAACAATTTTTCAAACTACTTTTAAGAATATTGTTTAATTTATTTAATTGTCAGTGTACATTACAAATTACTTGTGAACAAAAATATTGAAGAGTATTGACAGACTTTAACAAGACATTGAGACCTAAAAAACCATGTTACAGATTAGCATTACGTAAAACATAAACTATTCAAAATTAGACCATATCAAAATATAATGCAGAGAATACCAGATTTATTAGTTTAGTGACAAATTTTTAATGCAATTTCTATATCAAGAACAATAATTGGAATTCTGAGATTCTGGAAAGGATGTTTGAATTTAAAGATACATAAATGTTCAGATATATCCTTGTGTATCTTTAAAGTTTCCAACATTAATTGGTATTATCTATTAGTGTTATAACTCGCAGCTAACTTTTTATCTTATCTAGGAACTTTTGCTGAAATTTTTGAATCCGCCTCTGCCTTAGGGCCCTTGATCGGAATTGATGGGATGGTCCCTTGCTTGTTTCCGGAGAGTAAATTAGTTTGTTTTTCTCCACGTGGTCATACGCAGTTTGTACTGTTTTTTGACTATAAATTTATTTATTATTATTTATTTATTGGAAACAAGAAAGTAATTTCAAAATATTTGAAATGGAAAGTCTTAGTAGTCAGTGAGAGAGTTCACTAGAATCATATGAAAGAAAATCGTCAATATTCACGGCACACACTTTCATTTCAACTTTAGCTCTTTTTAAATAATTAAAAGATGAGAACAGTTTATTTATATGGTTCTCACCAGTTTATAAAGTAACTCGAATATTTAAATACTTTTTAAAAAGTCACGAGTCTGTTTTAAAGTATGGCATAGCATTAAAAACGACTTCAGAAAGCCATGAAAATTTTACTTTAAAACATTTTAAAGGTCCTGGTGTTGTTTAAATAACTGAACACAAAAATATGAGTTGTCTAAGAGAGGAAAGACATGAATGAGTTTTAAACGTAAAGGAAGTAACAATGATTTTGCGAGGTAGGGTCGACAACATTATATGAGTATAGGCAAATATTCATTAGTAAACTTTCCTTTGTCGGTGGATACATTCGTTGATAGCAGTAATAATCATTGCCTATTATAAGTCATTTACTTTTGTTCTTTCATAACAATTTCCCCCTCCCCCACCTTTGAATATCATGTTCTCCCAGTCAAATACATGGCTAATATTTATTCTGTTCTATGTTAGAGATATTTTCGGGTTAGTCTGATGATATTATAGGGATAATTGATTATATTTTTCTTTTCAGGCCTTTTATTTGACATGTATACACGTTATTTCCATAATTACAGTTGATTTATTGAACTATATTCATATTATCGTGACATTTTACTTGATATTAAAGTTTTGTAATTTGTTTGTCACATTCATGTTTAACAGTAGTTACATAAACAATTTGTTTATTCTGATTATTGAGATTGTGTTTCCAACCATAAATTAATTCATACAATATATTGCTCGGAATGAAATCACTTTCGGAAAAAACATTCCGATACGGCATTGGGAACTCAACAATATTTATACAGTTCCAAAAGAGAAAGCAAGCATTCGGATAGCAAACGCGTTCAGTATTCCCACCCCTACAGCTTACGTGGCCTTCCATTCATATTCGTATCAAGCACACCCGCGTCAGACTGGCAAATACCGGGCAGCAAAAATAAATACGCGCTCTCGCGGATACACAAAGCGAGGGGAATCCCACGAGAGGGCACCGCCGACGGCAGAGCGCTCTGGAAGCGAGATCCGGCGATAAATCACGCCGCTGAGAGCAGGTGTGTTCTCCTCGGCAGTGTAGCCACTCCTCTTCGCTGTGCGATCGACCTCGTGGTCATCTTTCACTATGTTGCGCTTCAAGGAACGTGGATAAGTCTTGGATGACAGCAAAGAAATGCTACAGTATTTACAACCTGATGTTTAATCCGAGCTTCGGCTATTCATCATCATCATTATAATAAAAAGTAAACTTTGAGGAACAATTTTGGGGGACATAATATTCTCAAACTGTTATGAAAATTGTTTCACTGTGTAGTACTTCACTCAATGAAGTGTGAAATCACTTTATTTTTGCACTGAATGTGTCCTATTAGCTAAGAATTAGAATACGAATTAACCTACAATGACACATTATATCGATTCCTGGGAGATTCCCATCACCAAGGTTCTGATTTTACATATATTTTCCCTCGAACGAACTAACTTAAATTTAAACGATAGAATGTAAAAGAAGAACAAATTAGTAAACTGATCGACATACCTCTTTATTCAGAAAGAGTTACCGCATTAATTATTTTAGATAATAAAGACTAGAGTAACTTTACAATATTTTAATTTCATTGAACTTCATTTACCAATCAATATGCTGCCAACTATCCAATATTGTTTCAAATTATTTCGAAGTAACTATAAAGAGATAAAAGTCACGTATGAAGGAATTTCATTAAAAATAAAAAATAATTAAAACATTTATTGCCAGAGTAGTTTCCTATTAAGATAGAAGTTAGCATCAATTTTTTTATTTTTATTATTTTTATAGGTAACTCTACATGAATAAAAATAACATTTAGATTCTATGAAAAAAAACTCGTATTCTAAATACAATACTCATATAAATTAACATAAACCAAAATAATTAGTTTTTTCTTCTTCTTCATCATAGTTTCGTATTATCTTTGAATAATGAGTGGACACGTTTCTCGATATTGCAACGACACAAGTTAATAAGTTTCTGCTCGATCCAGATCTTGTATGTCGACTCTAACGTAAGAGGGACACAGTTTGAATGGCTTCTTTTCTTTTGCAACTGTTTTCGAGAAAACTAAGGGATGCGAGCGTGCGTGTGGGTCGTGCGCTTTCAGTGAGCAGAATGCATAAAACAATGGTTTGGCGGAATGAAAAGAACGAATCAATGAAACTCGTTCAAACCATCCGGACAGACATAGTAAGACGGCCTTACAAGATCAATATATTTGTTTTAATATAATTGCTTGGGTATATAACTGTTACCCCTCAGGCGGCTCAATAATATTTTACAATACACATTATCAGTTACTACATAACTTTAAAGGAAGATCTTCCGTCTTGAACTCATGAATTTAAGACAAATAATATGGAACAAAAATAAATATTAAGTAATTAAAACTTTTTATATGTTTCTTATTTTTAGTGTTTCATTCTGTATTTCAAAATACATGTTGGAAACGCACCGATAAGATTTTGTTCAAAACCATTTACGTCAAATTGTCAATATATTTGTGAGTCTTCGATGAAAATTTATAATGTTTAACTTTATTTTCCCTTCAATATTTCCCACAGACTGTCAGTATTGAATGGCTTTAAATACGGAATCGATTAATTGATCGTGTGAGGTCTTAAAACAGTTTCGGATAATGAAGGGTATTGGTTGACGTAAAATCGAAGTCAGATGCGTAAAAAAAGGAGATGGGAACCATTTCTGCGCCCACTGCAATATTGCCCAGTAAGTATCGCGACAAAATAGTTAAAAATTGTGAAGATTGTTACTTCGACTGATAATCCCGCCCACTCCTACTAGTGTCGTTTATGTTAGGTTATATTACAATTAAATACAAAAACAAGAAAATAATATTACAAATTAATGCAAATATAATAGCTAATTTAAATAAAATATAATAGCTAATTTAAATAAAATATAATAGCTAATTTAAATAATTACAGTGGAGCCTCTTTAACTCGAACGTCAAGGGAAAGGTTATAAGTTTCGAGTTAACGAGTTTTCGAGTTATGGAGTACTTGGAGATAACGAGTTTTTAGCATTATCATTTCAACTTATAGAGGCATATGTGATTCAAGTTATAAAGTCATAAGAAAATAAAAATTCTACTTATACAGATTTATTTTACAACATTTGCATTGCACATAATTACATGTATAAGAATTATTTTATGGCAAAGGAAGAACGTGAAAATATGCATGTATTAAATGAAATCTATGATTTTCTTTTGAGTCAAGGAATTAACACATTCTTTGTCAATTGTATTTTCGATTGCAAACAAGACACTAAATATATTGTCATCGATATCATTACATCTTTTTACGAAAGTACGAAATCATTTTTTGGAATAGGTTATTGACGACAACGAAAGTATTGCTTGGAGTTAAAGAGTCTTGCGAAAAGAATTTCGATATACAGAGGTCGCAAAGTTTCCATATTGCTTTTTCGAGCTATAGAATCCGCTAGATTTGTAGTTCGAGTTAGACAGCGTGATATGTATGGCTAGTACATCACAGGGAAATCATATTCAGTTTGAGTCACAGCGTCTAAATAATTCGAGTTGTAAGGTTTTTTGTACCTCAACGGAAGAAAATGGCTAATTTCTTCGTCTTACGGAGGATTTCGAGTTCACAAGTTTCGATTTAAAGAGGTTCCACTGTATAAACATGTACAACAAATCAATGAAAAAGAAACTATTGGACGAGATTTGAAGTGTCGGTATGTGAAACCAGAGTAGAAATATTGCGGGTAAGTATAGAAACAGTTCGTGGTAACTGCAGATCTTACTAGTGCAGTGAGCGTTGAAACATTTTACCTTGACGAAATGTCATGAATTTCATTCGTTATAAAAAGGTTGACCCGTTGGGTATCTGTGGGAAAGTGGTGTAAATATCCTTTAATTATAGATCAAATTCATCTCTCTGATGGCTTGAACTTATATGTCAATAAAAGTGAATTATTTGAAATGTTTGTGGCACGGAAATTGGGAAATGTTGTCGATGAAATTACTTGAAACTTCAAAGGACTCTTTTATAGAGTTATTGCGAATAAAAAACATAGCTATGTTAATCTTGATGAATTATGAGAGAAGAAAGCCGATTAAAATTGTCTGCTAATCACTAGATGTGAATCTGCACTCGTATTATTGTTGAATATGAAGCTTATTATTGTGTCCGCCATTGTTTCTTTGCGTGAGGCGGAAAATCTACACTAAAGGGGCATAATAATCTACGTGACCTAATCGTACAGCCAAATTATATTAGAGCTGTGAAGAATATTGTTTTCAACCACATAAACTTAAAGTGAAATGAGAACCAAAATATTCAGTTGTCTTAACTATTATCTTTGTTTATTAAGCTTTCTGAGTAAAGTGTACTTTCTTTCTCCCCAGATTTTAAAATAATTCATAAGTACGGACATTCAATATTTATGTAAATTTGTAGATTTTCTTCGTGGTATTTAATTAAATATTACAAAAGTAGAGAAATATGGAAACAAACAAATGAATTTAAGAATTATACAAGAACCCCGGGCAACAACGGATAAAGTGAGATAAAATATCCATACCTGGTGACCGATGTTTTAATAACAGAATATTATTGTTATATAATGCTTGTTTTAATTTTCTCTCCAAATCCCGAACTACACCGAATAGTTCTTCTTGTTCATTATAAAATCAACCTATGATCCAAATGTATATCTTCAAAACTTCAATGTATGGATGAATTAATTACAAAGAAAGAGTTAATTTATGTTACATTAAACAAAATAAAATAAAGTTTTCTCTACAAAAATTTTTGTAACTTAAGTATATTAAAACACCGTCCGTTAGTCTCCATCCTTGATCGACGTTTCCCCACCAGAGCAATCATGGTGAAATAATTAATCTACACCTTAACACCCACAAAACATCAGTTCATCAGACAAATTATTTAGAAAATTTTACTCATTTGTAATTATGAGGTGAATTTGTAAAGAAATAAATAAATTGANCATTTGTAATTATGAGGTGAATTTGTAAAGAAATAAATAAATTGACACGTTTTTTTTTTCTTTAAAGGGTTCTTTAAGGAGAGAAAATCAACGTGATTTCAAGTAATAAAATATTTCTTGTATTTTAACGTAACAGTTATGGGGTTACACTAACTGGAAATGATAATAAAATCACAGAATTTAGGTTTCATTGGATTTAAGGAAAGTTTACGAAATTAGTATTCAAATTTTTATTACTTTTGGTTTTCGTGAAGCTAAAACGTTTGAGAATTATGAGAACTATTGAGTTAGATCAATTTATTTATTTATTTATGGTTCATTCTCACACTCTATTCTGTTTCTTGGCACATATATAGTCATCAGAATCAAGACTCTTTTCCTTTCTGCTTTTCTCTTAAACGTAGTTTCTCTGTCGTTTGTCCCTTCTGTGTCTTGTCTTGGATTGACTTTAGGTATGCTCCACCAGGAGGCAGGTGGTGCATTCCGTCGTCTTAGATGATAGCATTCCTTCTTCTCTACATCAACTCAGCAGTTTCCTGTTCCTCTTCGCATTTCTCTTCCATCGCTGAACCTTCGTCCTCCCCACACAACACCAGCAACCGCCAAACGCCTCGCTGCCGCAGCCTCACACGACCGCCGCCGCCGTACGGGCGCTGATAAATGGCTCCTCGCCTCACCATTTAATGTATTTTTAATCTTATTTCGTAGTAGCGATTATTTATGCCTTATAAATTGGGGAGCTATACATGAAATTAAATGCAGAAATTGGAATCTATGGGCAGGGGAATGTGTGAGAAATAAAATCGGCCACCAAATATCGTCGGTTTGCAGGAACGCAGCGTTTGTGTCGGCAATTCCCGATGATAAAGAAGGGGGAAAATGACAGAAAAATAGCGCGCTGAGCATTGGAATGGGGGTAGTTCATTATTTTATTTTCATTTCAATTTGATGTTGTTGTGGGTAATATGTTTATGTTATAATACGTAGCAAACAATTTTTATTCTTATATTAGGGGTGTGTAGAAATGATAAATCCGCATCTGCCTCAGGGTCCTTGATCGAAATTGTTGGAATGGTCTCTTGCTTGCTTCCGGAGAGTAAATGAGTTTATTTTCCTCCACGTGGTCAAACACAATTTTTACATGTTTTTGTCTAAATTTATTTATTTATTTATTATTTTCTTTGTTTACTGGATTCATTGCTTCACTATTGTAAAGGAATCCATTTGTGAATAATATCGCTTGAGTATGAACAATCTGAACTTGTATTCTGGTAGGACAAAAAAAACCCCACTTTTCACGCGACGTCCGTAAGCACCATCACCAAACATTCGGGAACAGGTGTATAGGTCGCGGTGGACCTACTTGGCTATCCCGATCGCCCGGTTCAACACCTCTGGACTCTTTCCTGTGGGACTAAATGAAGAGTATTGTTTACGAGACCCCTGTGGAGTCACAGGACAATCTCCTTGCCCGTTTAAAGGCTGCAGCGGAGGTCATTCAGGACACTCCAGGACTTTTGGAACGTGTGTATGTGAACATTGTTGGCAGGTACACTTGTGCAGCGAAACTCGTGGTCGCCACTTCTAGCATATGTTGTAGTTCACGCAGGTACGGGTTGGTTGATGCGCGTGCAGCATATCCTTTCCTGTTGTTTCAAAGTCGTTTATCCTCCAATTTATTACAATACACCTCGGGTCATTAAAGGTCATTCACATATTAAACAACGTTGTCACAATGTCTTTATTCATCCCTCTCAAATGTGACTTATTAAATTTGAAGGAGTTTTTGGGAGTTTATAATAAACATTGATTTTTTTTTTAATTCAATGAAGATGTTTAATGGTGTTACTCCAGAAATTATCATGACTGGTATATAATTCATCATACACTTCGTCTCAATTATCGTACCCCACCTCCCCGACTACGTGAATTTGTGAATACCCCTTTTCGATTTATTAAAAACGTAGGTAAAAGATCAGCTAGTATTATTGTAACTGCTACGAAACTGCGTCTACAATGAGTAGTGTAAATGCACTGATAGCGTGTCGAGACAAATCGCGCATGCGCTTCAAGACTTTATTCCTCTGCGCATACTGATGGCAATTCAATCACCAAAAGCTCATACTTTTCGAACTTAGTGGTGCAATAATACAAATCTAATGGGATGAACTACCACAATGAGGAAATAGGGCAGTACTACAACTAGCGGTTTCTTGTTATCTCAGACCATTCTGTTATCTTGATTTGAATGGTCTGCATATACTACAAACCGTAGGCTATTACATTATTACTGGTTCCATAATAGCTGCTTCGCGATGTAGTTCGTATGGATTACGGTACACGTATTTACTGCAGGTACTGCTCTGATAACTGATGTCAAATTTGAGCTGAAACTGTATTGATCTTATCACTAGGTCTCCATACGCATAGCCTATACTTGAGGTACGGATAAACGGTTCGCAAATGGAGACTGTGCTACTGAACGGGAGGGCAGGAGGACAATTTACCCTGAGTCCGAAGACATAGGGTCCTTAAACGGTTAGCTTCAAATGACTAATATTTTTAACACCAAATCAAAAAAATGGTAAAAAAACTATAACAAAATGTAAATATATTTTTGTGTTTCAGTTCGAGAGGTAGGTTCCTAAAGGAAAAAGTATAGTTGATAGCTAATTCTGAAAGATAAACAATTGTTGATAAATCACTCTCAGGAATGCTAAAATAACAGAAAATGAATATCATTTTGATTTCTTGGTGCGATCTTAAAAACTTTACAGTGTTTAAATATTATTTTGTTGATTTATTTATTCATTCAGTATTCAAATGTCTATTTTCCGTGCTACTAAATGTGTATGTTTAAAAAAATTATGTGTATGTTTATGGAAATTATTTCCTATTTTTCTGTAGAATAAGATCTACTAACTAGGGGGGAGAGCGAAGAAATACAAAAACGGGGTTGACGGAACCCCAATTTCAAAATCTATCTCAGACACTCTAAATCCACTCTGTGGACCTGTATGGAGGATAAAGATAACATTGGGAATAACATAAAAACTTTTTCTACAAAATTAAATTATCTCTTAGATTGATTCAGAATACAAGAAGGATGAACTGTGAAAAAAGTCAGTCCATTTGAACAATACCATACCATTACGATCGGGAAGAAAAATTGCTTTTTGGATTACGTGTTACGAAGTTTTCAAAATTCGAAACTTCTTTTACATCGGATTCGCGTTTAATGGACCCAAAATTTAAAGGATACATTCTGATCTTCAAATATTAGATAAGAACATTGCGTTCGAATGTTCCATGAATCATGATTTCCTTGTATTGTCGTCTGTCTTCCAGCATCACCCAATCATCTTCCTTGTATTTCTCGATCAAGAGGTCGAATCTTTTGAGTCCACTAATAAAACGACTGCGTGAATAAACATTCCCCCCCCTACATTATTAACCAATGATCTGAAATGAGGTATAACAAACAAGGATGTATTGTGGACAGGGTCGTAATCATGCATGTTACCTACACACTAGGCATTGCTTTCGTAATTTGTTTCGAAAGTAGAAACTGAATTCAAATTGTGTCTGGTTTCTAACTTTCTCTCGGCACGCAATTTACCGATATGTGATTCAACGAAGTCCACACATAGTGTAATTTGTTCGTCAACTGCATAAAAGAAACGCTACTTAATACTGGATAGCCGTTGAATATGCATGTGATGTTACACGAAATAGTGGACCCACTTATTTCTTCCTTTAATGTCTTAGTGTCTATAAAACCTTCGCTAGATTAAAACTAAAATTATGTAGTGTTCAAGGAATCTCCGCAAAGTACTTCAACAAATTCGAACAAATTGCAAAATCTCTTACGCGCAGTTGTGCCAACTATATTGTCATTGCTACGATTACCTCAACTCTTCTCCATTCCGCTCAACATCGTTCCCCATCAACCATGTTGTCTGGATCAATCTGATCTTGTAATAATGCCCGTGTGGTAGTGGAATGTCCACCTCTTCCAAACTCCATAATCCACTCTCATACAAAATCCCCCCTCTGTCACATAATCTTCGTAATTCGACCGTTAGATTTGTTCATTTACTAAAACGTCTATTTCGCCTACCAATACTTTCTATTTCACCATCCCTAAAACATCACTCCTCCCCTCTATTAAACATGCACCCAACATACACACACTCTCCACCTCCTTGCACTCCGGATGACAGGAGAGCCTCAGTGTCTAATGAACTAATTACCGCGCTAATTAAAAAGGAAGGGAAACGTAGCAGCGCTCATGGCGGCGGCCGCACGAACGAGCACGTGTGCCAGCGCGCGTGCAGAAACTCATTGTATGGACTCTTCACAGATGCCGCAGGTATTAGAAAGGCACCGAAAAGAAGTGGCAAGTAGGAAGAACAGGAATAGATGAAAAATATTAGGACATACGACAACGAACTTTTACTGTCTCAAATACCAACATAACCTCACATCTTTTTATAGACAATGAATACATATTCCTTCATTCAATCTCCTATCATTAGCATATCCATTGATCCATTAGTCATTTTCGTCCATTTCTGCACTTTCTACTTTATTTTCAGCATTATTCTCAAATTATCTTTTTTTTCAACGCGTTCTATTAAATTTTATTTTGTATTAGTAAAATTACTAGATTTATCATTAGAAACGCTTTGTGACACACATCTTTTAATATTCTTTCTCATTATTTTTTAATCACAATAAAGATTAAAATGATATATCTGTGTTTAACAGGAATTAGGAAACAAGTATTTTCCATTATACCGTTTTCCCAGACGTTCCGGTGTTTTCTTGAAGTGTAGTGAGCTGAGGAGCGCTAGGACAAATTTTGACATGTCTGGAATAGATGATAGAAACTTTTATCGTCATTTATAATTCTCTGTTTCACGGGAAAACTTTAAAAACCATATAACAAGAAGAAGGTTCTTTTTATTTTTCTCATTTTTCAATGTTAACGAATAATTGTATTTCGTATTAACCGTCATATATTAAGAGAAAAAAGAAATTTGCCTATTTCCGCGTTCTTCTGACCTCGTTATACAATAACGCCTTATATTGTGACAGATGCGAAGTATGGAACTGAATATTTCCTAGCTCCCAATTAATGAGCCAATGAAAAGTTTTTATGATTCATGCAAATGCAAAATGTGCAAATAATCAAACAATGCAGGGAAAAATCTACAAAAAAAACACATTAACAGCTTAGTTAAAATAAACAAAGTAGTCCTTTTCAATTAATGAAATTATAACGCAGTATTAAAATATCTGTCATTTGAAAGACCAAAAGAAATTAGGATTTCTCTATCACAGTTTGAATCAAACAACCCCTTGAAAAATGATGGAATATGTTCCCGGAAAGTCCCATCAGAATTCGTCGCACAAAGAAAAACACTGAAAATACAACATAAAATCTCCAGCATGATATCCCTAGACCTGAAATAAACCTCCAAAATGAACTTCTTCCTTTACTCTATTTATTCGATCAATGGTTACAAACAGAAAATATGTATCTTCTAAATCAAGACAAATCAGAAATTTTAAGAGATTCTTTTTTATTAAATGTCAGTTTGACTTCATGTAACATTTAGTTAAATATGTTTGGTGCAATTAAGTTTTGCTTTGGTGAAAAACTTGTTAATTGGTTACAAATGGAAAGTCATTAGAAACCAGAAGTTCATATACACGTAAATTATGCCGGAAAATAAACTTTTGCCACAGTACCTCAGGAACAGTCATTCGACCACTTCTACGCTCTTCGTGAATCACTGTGAACTTAGTGAACAATACCTGGGCCCGTCGTGGCCACGGTGTCAGCTGCGACGTATGAAGAGTCCATCCTCTGCGGCTAACAACCGTAGTTGTAATACGATTCTATCTAAACTCTGTTCCCCCCAAAAAGGTACGATGTGTCTAGTGAGTAAACTCGTACAGAAATTAGCCTCACTAACACTCGTCATCGCGGTCCTTCGTTGGCCGAAACGAAAATACATACATACCTGGGTTAATTAGTCATTTGATAACATGGACGAACATAAAGTTTTATTTTCGGTAATTAATACTATTAGAATTTCCTCAAGAAACGTGATAGTCATTTAGAAATGCTCGTTTGAAAGGGTGGCGGGGTGAGAGGCAGGGTAGCATTTCTCGTATTTTCCGATGATCATCATTAAAACTCCAAAACATACCTCCTACATTGAGAGGAATATATTGGCAAAACTCCCGAAAATTGCTACGGAAATGCAATTGCAACTGATCTGTTAAATATTTCCTTTTAGTTTACATTTATTTTAGAATAATTTTATGAGAAAATGCCAAATAAATCATGGTAAGCTATTCTAAGAAATTATACTCGAGCTGTTAAATATACTTGAACGTCTAATATTGCCTATAAAGAAACAATTTTCAAAAATGAATACACATCACAGATGTTATATATTAAATCAACCCCAAACTGTGTAAATTTACTAACGGATACCAAAAAATTATCGAATATTAATTATTGTGTATTATATTTTTAATATTTAATTAATATACTTAATTTTTATCGTCATATAACTTAGTAATAAAAACGTTGAGAATATCTATTGTCCTCGAAGAAGATTCGGGTATTTAGAAGAGACACTATTAGTTACGTATTTATCAAAATTATAATATTTTTGGGTATGCATTCTGTTTTAATTGTTTCATTGTCGATTAATATTATATAAATTCATTTATGACATGTTAATAGAATACCGTACTATTTATGTATCACCTATCGACGTAGTAAACCAGTGACGAAACGTTGTAATATATATTGAAGTCTCAAAAATGTCACTTAAATTAATAAATTAACAATATAATTATGACAGACAAAAACATCTCAAATAATAAGTAAAAATATAAATAAAACGTCTTTAATCTTAATACATGAGTCATTGACGTGTTAACCAGGATTTATCTTAGTTTTCTCTAGTTTTTATCTTATTTTTGTAGCTTAAGTTCATAGAAGAGGATAGATCGGATAATTTGTAAATCTCACCCCCGAAACTCTTGTAA
>NNCF01128107.1:370641-383026 GCA_002313205.1 Laupala kohalensis | reverse complement strand
TCTCTAGGCTGTCTAGGGGCGTGTTTGTTGTAACAATAAATCGTGAATTTAGTGTTATTTCAATTCTTATGATTTTTAAACACTATACTCAGAATAATCTATAGTTCGATAATAACTTGTACATGTAAATTTTCAAACATATTTGCGTTAAATTACAAACATATTGACATAATATATGTATTATTACTCGCAGCTAACTTTTGATCTTATCTAGGAACTTTTGCTGAAATTTTTGAATCCGCCTCTGCCTTAGGGCATTTGATCGGAATTGATGGGATGGTCCCTTTCTTGCTTCCGGAGAGTAAATTAGTTTATTGTCCTCCACGTGGTCATTCGCAATCTGTACTGTTTTTTGACAATAAATTTATTATTTAAAATTTATTATAGTAATTATTATGAAATGCTGTACTTATCACTATTACATAACGAGAGAGCTTTATTTCGACTCAATGGTTTTGAACTGAATCATGGGTAGGTTTTGAACTGAAATTTCCAATGTTTGCTAACCTAATAATGAAATATTGGATAACCATTATAGTTCCTTTCTTTTACGAAATAGTACAGCCCAATGATGGTATTCACACGTTTGAGCAAAGTAGTATAAGAAATACTAGCAGGTCCGAGCACTCGATATTGGAGTGACATTTTTATGTCTTTTTTTATTTCTTACATCCAGAATTCATCTTTTTTAAACATAGATTGTCGACATTCATAAAACACCATTATTTAATTTATTAAACATATATTACAAAAAATTACCGCGAAACTAACTTTTATTAGATCTTCTTAACTTTCATATTATATTTTATTTTACATATTATATTTTTTTCATTTCAGTTAATTCAATTGACTCGTTTCATCCTCAAACGCTCTTGAGATGTTTCTTAGTCCCTTTCAGGATGCAAGCGTGAATGTCTCTCTTACATCGACAACCGTGAGTCGTAATTTGCGATAAAATTATCATTGTGCACACCTTTCAGTCAATGGCTAGAAGGTGAACTAATTTTCTATTAGAGTTTAAGTGCATTAAACGTCCTAAAATGTCTAACAAAATAACGTGCTTGTCATTGTATTACAACTATAATGCTTACGTGAATACGCTGCTAAATATGACCTCACTTGTGGTCACTCACAGTTGACTGCTGTTAACTTGCACGTTTTACGGGAATTGTTGCCATCTATGATTGATATTTGAAAGTTCTGCCTTTAACCTTTAAATACGATTATTACAATCGTGGGTTACACGATGAGCTAAATTTTAATATAGAATAGGTGTATTAAAAATGTACATTAAAATGAGGAGCTTGTCGTTTTATTAAAATGATGATTTCGCTCGACTTGAAGGACGTCACTAGTCTCCGAGTCAATGCTAAGGAAGAAATAATATTCTCCGGACTGTTGGACCACAAAAAGAAAGAACAGCATCTGTCCTGTGGGAGTGGAGGCGACGGCACAGAAAAGCGATATGGAAACATCACTCCCCCACCGGAGAAGACGACAGCCGATGACAACGCAGGAGATACTGCTATCACGACACGTCGAGGGTGAAACGAACGACTTGCTCGATCAAGTGGAGCTTCCGAATCTTTTTCTCTTTCATTTTTTGCTTTTAACATTTACCATTGAAGCAGCACAATTTTTACTTAAAGTTTTCTTATCATTTAAGTTTGAATGAAATCAAATACATTAAATGAAAATCGTGGCTGGACAGGTAGATGTTGTGTACGTCTTCGGGAGTCGAGGTGGATTACGCGACGGACAGCACACCTGCTGTCATAGCGATGGGTCCCCGGTTCGAGTCTCGATCCGTCACAATTTTTACCTGGTCGCTGACGATGCAAATACTCTTCCACGAAAAGTTACTCGGAAGTAGTGAGTTAAAACATATTTAGAAGATTTTGTACCTGAAGTTTAAAGATAATTTTTATTCTGACTCAAAGAATTTCTTTAAATATCTACGGACATGTAGAATAATTGAGCCTGAAATGTTGTAAATTTTAAGTAATACATTTAAAAAAATATATAAAATATGTAAGTTAAAAAATTACAGACTGTCTTTATTCATATTGCAGTAGAACCATTCAACGTTTAAAAAATAAGCTAGGTGAAGGTCTGTTAAACTGTACCACAAATTGTAAATAAATATATTCTGTTAGTAACATTACATATTAGAATCATGTCTCGACATGTCTAGTTAGAATGGCCTCCCGTAATTTTTGTGTAAATACCTAGAGGAGACCGGAAATAATTGTAATATTTACCTCGCACTCGCGAATCGAATTTCATGGGTTTTTCATGACATCTCTAACATTTTAAAGTGCAATAAGAGGTATAACGAAAGACTGCATGATTCAAATTGTAATGTTAAGTGTATTTTGCAATACATTTAATACATTAAATTGATAGACAATAAATTATTTTAAATATGAGTTTATTCAGATATTCATGAAGATTTTCTTAGTTTTTTGACACTTATTAAACGAGTGAAAAGTCGGGAAAAGAAGTTAGTTAATACGTAAAAGTATTCAAAATATTAGTACTCAATATCTAGTAAATGCACACTCATACGAAACAATAACAAAGTGAATCCATAAAATTCTTAACATCTTTTAAAATATTATTTTAAAAACTTTTAATATTGTATCTTATTGTCCAATATTGTTCATACTAACAAAGTCTGAGAACAAACAGTCAAAAAATTTATTAAGACAGTGTAAATGTATGGATACCCTGTGCAATGGTGGACTAAAACTACTTACCCCGTCAAAAGTCTTCCCGAACATTTACATAATGCACTTAGGAGGCAATAATTTACACTGTAATAATGTTTCAAAATTCGCATTATCTTTTTAATAGCGAACAGGACAAACAAGGGTAGTTATTCATTTCTGTATTAACCACCTTTTACCTTCCAATGCTATTACACAAAAGGTTGGGTTACAGGAAGACAGTTTAGAAACTGACAAATGTTTGAAATAAATTTGTATTTTAAAGCGAATGATAGGTACTTGATTTTTTAGATTCGTTATGCATAGATGATAAAATTGTGATGTTTACAGAAATGAACCCGATAGGTTTTAGTTGTGAGAACCTATACTCAAAATGTAATACATTGTTACATTAACGGTATATGGACCCGCATTAGCGTAGTACACACGTTTAATATCTGCTCATGACACTGAACACTTGCTCTAAAAAAACAAACAAACATGAAGTCGTTTCATTTATTCCGTGAATTAATTAATTGATGTAAACAATATTTATGTTTTGTTTCAATGTGATCTGTTCTATGACCGGCATTTCCTTTCGTCCCACCGACTTCCGCGAACAAATCCAATATCCACGTGAGCTAAATTTCACCTGAGCTGGAACAACGAGGAAGCATGGGGATATGAGGCGTGCGGGAGAACGGGAGAAGGGCGAGGGTAGGCAGTAGAGCGGGAAGCACAAGGGGGGTGGGGGCGAACGAAAAACGAGAAGCAAGGGGCGTATCTGACAGCTCTATCTGGTGGCAGCGGTAGCTGTCAAAGGCAGCGTAGTAGCGGCGGTTGCGGTAAAGGTGGAAAAGCAATGTTGATGGTGGCTGCGATTAGACTGCGCGCACTGGAAAGGAAGTGATGGCTTGGAGACTATGCGGGTAGAGGTATTATTCGAGTAACACACTCATTCTCTAACGTACCTAGGACGGGGGCGCAGGTGCGTGTATGTGTGTGAGGGGGTGGGGGTGGAGATACACCCAGGACGTCATTCTGGAAGGAGTCTCAGTACGGGTCACCAAAATAATATTGAAACGCAAATTTGAACTTAAAAGTCTTTGTCAATGCTTATGAAATTATTAAATAGAAACACCTCAAACTTATTTACGTATTACTTACGTATTTACGTGAGAGTTTTACTTATGCTTATGATAACACATTTGTTCATAAACGTACATTGAAGCTTCACATTAATACACGTTATATTTTTCTTGTAATTTCAGGTGACCTTATAGTATGCCCTATATATGAAACCGGGTTAATAAAAAACACTTTATGAGAACACAAAGTAAAGAACTGCAACTCAGATTGGTTTACGATGAGTATCTATCGTTGTATAAAAGAGTTAAATTAATTGAAAAACTATATATCGAGTTCTAATGACAGAAATTTTACTTTAACAAAACTTAAAAATCGTGAAAATCAGGAAAAATAAAATATGTTAGTGAAAATATTACCAGGATCTCTGCAGAACCTATTTAATGCTATACATTTTGACATATATTGTCATAATATATCAAATATTTGGTATCAAATACCAAAAAAAAAATTTTCTTCGGTGTTTCCTCCAAACATATATATGTCTTTAGATTGGCAATAACCCAGTGGGGAAAGTCTGTCCTGAAGACATCCTAGGGTTAATTCCTATCTTCTAAAGATCATCAGTCAAGAACATTTATAAGATATCTCCATTTTGTGTTTACGGAATTAATCCGTCGAATGCAGGTTTAAAATGATATTGAATAGATCTTTGCAGAATATCCTCAGTTTCTCTGCGAAAGACATCCTATGAACTTACTTAGTTCGTACATTAAAGATTATCTCCAGATAGTCTGCAAGATGTCAGCAGGTAGTACTGCTGACATCGTCCTCATTCTATATTTAGAGGATAGTCTCTGCGGCATCTTCTCAGGATATCCTTATTTCGTCTGCGGAGGATATTCTGTAAACATCCATAGTTCATGCAGTGAAGATTATCTCGAGATAGTCTGGTCCAGTTAGTCCGCATCATGCCCTCAGGTCGTACTTTTTGACATGGCCCTCACTTCATCTTTTGAAGAGAGTCTCTTCGGGGTCTCCTGAAGATAAATTGATTTTGTCCTCTTAATATTCCCTGTGAACATACGTTATTCATTGTGAAGATAATTTCTCGAAGTAGTGAGAACGAGATAGTCCGTTATTTGCCCTCACTATGATCAGTAGTGGCTTAATATTACTATTGAAAAGGTGGGCGGGGGGAAGGATCACATTTGTATTTTCGCGTAGATGCAAACAATCAAGGACAACGCATTCTTTTCTTTCCAAGGAAGTTGAACAATCAGAAACCTACGACCTAATTCAGTAGCATTAATGGAAGTTTCCTTTACATGTGGCCGTTATCCTTACGTGGTGGGGTCGCCACATGACGGTTGCAACAGAAATGAGACTTCACATCAGCTCCCGACAGTATCCTATCACTTTTGAAATTTATCGTCTGCGAGCTGCGAAGCGTTAGTCCTTGGCTGTAGTTCAGTGCGCGTGGCAGCTTGGCATTCGTTCGCATTAATTTGAGGTTTTCTTTGGTGAGGAGAGGGAAATACTATTTGCACTTGTGTTGAATATTCGTCAAAAGGAAAGCTACTTGTGCGTATTACATTCCCGTTAATTATCTGGATAATTCTCCATTTCAGGTGAATTTTTTTTTCTTGTAAAACCTAAGTGCTACCTACCCAAACTAGCTTATTATCCACCGTGTGGTCATACACAGGTTTTAACTGTTTTAGCTGTTTTTAGCAAAATATTGGATTTCTATTTGAAATTTGAAGCTGAAATACGTATTATGTATTGGAACAATGTACTTCTTTTGCCCAAAAAGCAGTTAAAAACTACACATAGCCACGTTGAGGATAATAAAGTTATTTACTCCTTGGATAATATATTGAAGCCTTCAATATATCTGATGCATTATTTTTAACTTGCACTATGCACTAGCTTGTCAACAGCATCAATACATGAGTAATATTGTTGAAAAATTATTTAACTAAAGAGTTAGCGTCCCTTGTACTTATCTACCTAGCTTATTCATAGCGGTAAGTCATTGTGCATTGTTTATTTCCTGGTAATACGATGACATTGATATTTATCATAGTTCTTGCTAACTCATTATTCTTCACAGAATCAATTCACTTTAGGGAATAAAAATATATTACACCAGGTGGTATAAATTTTGTATACTACTAAATTACTATAATATAGGGATTAGGTAAATAATTGAAATAAATATTAGATGAAAAAGTGAACGAAAAGTTTGTTTGTCGGTTTGGTAAGCCTCCAAGGACGCAGTATTTTCATTGAGTTTGTAATTGGGGGTTAATAGTTCGATTTATTCCATTCAGGTGTCATATCTAAGGAGCGTAGCGTTGACTTTACACTGATGGCATCTATAATGACACCATTTTGAGCTGTTGGTTTCACGTCTGGAAGGGTGTGCACACAAACTTGCAGAAACTTGCCTTTAAATGACACGTTACGCTATTCAAAGCACTCGAAGGTAAAGATAAATTTTACTGCATCTAACAAAGTGTGGAATTACGGAACTCCTCATTCTGGCCATTGTTTGTTATCAAATAGTTTTGTAGTTTGTTTTTCTTTTTCAGAATAAATTATTCATTGGTAGCGAGAACGGACATTTGTTCATCGTAAGACGTAGAGTAGAAGGCTACTCGTTGTTTGACAACATGACACTCGTCTGAACGCAGGAGATGCAAAACCAATTTTACCACGGACTGGCTATTTGTAAACATTTCTCAGATATATAATTTTAAAGTCATTTTGTTTCTTATATAATATTTTGATATTATACGTTCTTTAATTCTTTATATTTTTAGATAATTCTCCATTGTATTTAATACATGATACTACGTTCCATAATTCGTGTTTTTAAGTGTCTTCTTGTTTTATATATGTAACATGCTCTACAATCTGCACAACTTGTTTTATACATCATATATTATACATTATCTTTCATTGTTTGTAATCAATGACTTTGTATTTTAAGTTTTATATCTTGTTCTTATAATAAATGTGATAAGTACATAATTGTATTTTGTCATCTCTTTGACTTGTTTAGAATGTGAATCATATATATCTTTTATTTTATATAAGACATTCTGGAGATGATCTTGAAGATTATCTTCGTTGTATGAACTCGAATATGATCTCGTCAAGATATAAATAGGACATTGTAGAGATGATCTTAAAGGGCATATCCATTGTATGAAAGAGAGATGATCTAGTAAAGATATACATATAACATTTTAAAGATAATCTGGAGAGATATCTTATATGTATTAACTTAAGATCTCATNTTAATTATTTATTTATAAAAGTTTACAGGCTTATAAACTAATACCTCAGTCACACGCCCGCCAAAATCACAATATCCCACATCACAAAATGAAATATCTCTCTTTCTTCGCTTCAGCTCCTGCTAGCTAATTGCGCCAGCCATTAACATTTGCTTTACATTGATTAGAGAGGATCAATAGGTAATGTTTATCTTCTTCGTCCTTCTTAATTAAGGACAAACATGAGACTAATCAAGTTTTGGGCTTGGGCGGCAAAGTTCATGTCCGTTGCACAGGTTCTTCTCGCAACCAAAAGACATATAAACACTGGGCGCAGCCAGCTCGTTATTACCTTGATGATGATGTGCCGTCACTCAAAATGTTGTGGTAGTACCCCTCTCATAGAACCGAGTCATTCATGAAGACCTTCCTCCCCACCGCTGTCGGCTCATTCTCCTCCAGAGACTATTCACCCGCTTTCACTCTCCCCTTAAATTCGTCCCCTCGCTCAATCCAAGCAGACCACTGACGCCGTAAATGTTCAGGGTACTAAAAGTTCATTAGTGCCTTATAGAAAGTATCGAGTCCTCACAATTACATAGTTTATAATAAATTCCGTTCTAATTATCGAACTTGGCTAGCAAAGTTTAAGTATCGGAACTAATTAGTTGATCAATTGTTGATAGTTGATTCCAACTCATACTGGAATTAAAATTCCGAAGTTGAAGCTTAACACACATAATGATCTGTTCGTGAAATTAAAGTCGTGGTTTAAAATACCACTTGTAGAAAAATCTCTGTCGAAAAATAATCGAAATAATGATAGAATTCTGATCAAATGAAACGTTTTAGAATATGTTCGAAAAATACTAGATGCGAGTGATCTTCGAAAAAATGATCTAGAATGTCGAATGTCTACTGTAGAATTATCGAATTGTCTCTTGGAGCGTCTTCGCTCGTCAATTTTTAGACTCGTCTTCACTCCATCACCCAGAAACTTGCCAACGTGCTTCTCCTCCAAACATTTGACTTTTTTCATCCAATAGAGCTTAATTGCTACTCCACGTGGAGTCGCAATAATTGGTGATTTTCGTCTGTCGTGGGTGGTTCCCGGTTGAATCATCAAACTAGGTTTTGGGGATTTTCCCAACTTTCAAGGCTCAGTCTTTTTCCAAACATCACTTCAGTGATTTTTTTTTCAAACATCACTTCAGTGATAAGATACTACTTCTCAATTTATTAAGGACATGACATTTAATTTTGACAGCTTTCGAATATTTGGGGTGTCAATACCATCTCTTCAATACTTTTATTTCCAGCTCTACGACGCTTTCTACGCAATCGCCTGTCTACTGCTTTTCGTCACCCATTCGCACTGACATTTCTAAGAGCTGGTGGCCTCGCGCGCCCTAACAATATTGTTCTCTTGACTCGTAATCCTTCTTCGTTGTCTGCTTACAAAAATCCTCGACCCGCGGTTCCTAGTAACTTTCCGTGTCTTCTCGCTGCATCTACGCACACGTATCTTCACGAGTCACCGATAACTGACCTTCTTTTCTTCCAAAAATATTAAGAACCCTTCCGTTCCTTTTTTGTTTAAATTTCACCGATGCCATTTGTTATTTGTTTAACATTTCCTTCTTTCCTTCTACCTCTCGCAGAAGTAAATGCGTAGAACGATAGCCCACTCTACTTGGCAGATTTATGGCCTATTCTCCGAACAAGGAAGATGCTCCGACCTTCGGCTGTGCTCTGCCTCTCCCCCACTTCCACTGCTGTCCTTCGCTAAGGGACGCTGTAAAATTACGCTCGCTCACAAAACATTTAAGATAATTAAATAAATAATTAAANATATATATATATATATATATATATATATATATATATATATATATATATATATATATATATATATTCTTCGTTGTATGAACTAAAAATGATCTCGTCAAGATATAAATAGGACATTGTAGAGATGATCTAGTAAAGATATACATAGAACATTTTAAAGATAATCTGAAGATATATCTTATATGTATTAACTTAAGATATCATTAATATATACGAAGGACATGCTTAAGACTATCTTTAGGGAGGTCTTCAGAAGAATCTATGTGCGAAATTTGATAACCTCCGGATAATCTCATAAGATATCCTAGGGATTATCTTATTATTAGAACATCTTCGGGATAAACTGAGGACAAAGTTTTCCCCACTGGGATTGGCGATGATGGCGAAGGCAAATGAGGGTGGCAAATATGTGGTGACGTAGGAGAAAAAAATGAATGACTTACGAGAGTGAGAGGTAGACACAGAGAGGGAGAGGGAGGCAGAGTATGTAGATATTTGCGGAGGAAGCATAAAGCGTTTTGTATCTGCCATGGTGGTTGACAACGCTCCCAACGGCCGTCAAAGGCAACGCTAATGCTGCACCTGGCCGTTTCGATGGACGTGTGGTCAGCAGAGCTAATGGGACAGAGATGAGGGGTGGTCAGCCGCAAATCAGAGGACGATAGAGAGTCTCCTACCACTCACTACAACCACCCGCATTCGAGAGTAACCCTTGCCGCGCCCGCGTCATCGGCTCACTGACGTATACCTATTTCAGTCGCTTGTAGTGATATCAAATACTAAATCTAGTACTTAATGCAAAATATTAGTACTCCAGTACTTTTTAAGGAAATTATTACTTTTTCAGAGGAATAATATCTATTAACATCCTTCGTCATCTATTTATTAAACTTGCTGTGGTTGTGCTTACGAATGTACAGCGAGAGGTCGCGTGAAATGAAAAAAAAGATTTGTAGACATGGTTGAATGAATAAGAATTTGAAAAATGCCTCTAATTAAAATTTTCATAAATAAATTGCTCATGAAATAATTTATATCAATCAAAATTTCTAACTTAATTGATCAAGGTTAAAATATCAAGTATAATATAATTTATGTAATTGAAGAAAATACGTATGAACAGTTCAAGAAAGAATATTAACCAAATCTACAGATAGTCATGTATGTATTAAATTTTGGAAATGCTTTTGAAATGAAAAATCCTGTATGTTACATCCATATTTATAAAAAATTATATTTCTGAAACAAAGAGTTTTTATTTTTATTATTGACATGACAGAATTCAGTAAAAACTTTCACTCCTCCTCGTTGACTGGGTTCTAAAGGAAACTTTAACATCCGTATTTCTAAACTTTCACACTTTAAAATATTATATTGCTGTGATAAATTCTTATAAGAGATACAGGAAGATCAAAATGTGTGTAAATATTGAATTGAAATATTAAGCACGAGAGAAAGTTATTTTACATTTCTTCCAAAACGTATCTGTAATATACAAGTGAGTGTGATTTTCGAAATAAAATGTATGAGAACAGTTTTAGCTTGCACGTTCAAAATTTCGCAACATTCTTTCTGATTTAACATAAATTTATATGTTCCATATTTAATACCAACGATATTTAAGATTAAAGTGTCGCATTGTTATTGGAATATTGCTTTATTAAAGGAAAGATCTAGTACTTTTCTTCATTATCTTTTACCTTCTTCAGACAATAATTAGAATGAACATTTTTCCTTGGTTGCAACGCTGGCCGCGTGATGCTTACTTCACGACGCGGATCACTTCGCTCTGGTTGCTCACATACTGTAATCATTCACACGCCTTTTCTCAAACGGCCTTTTACTTTCCCATCAACTATATTTATATTTGTTTTCCAATGAAACGATACCCATATTTTGAATTGGATCAGTGCCATATATTCATCATGTGCTCAATTTAAAGTTTCAAGAGACGGCTCACTCTTCGAACAGACACGGATAAACATGTCTCCTCTTTTTCCTATTTCTCTTCCAGAGTGACTAGACGTTATGATTTCGGTTTGTGGTAGACAATACTCTTTCTCACAAAATATTTATTGAATTTACTTGTCCGAGTGGTCGTTTCTTTCAAATTATCAGGAATGTATTAATACAATTTTTTGTTAAATAAATACCACTTTTGTGAAAGAAAGAATTAATTACAATAATCGATTTATTATAATTATAATAGGATATTTTTTATTTCCTTTAATAACTGTTTTAACGACTGGAGGAATATTTATCTATTTACCTATTTTTTAAACACGTTTTCATTCTGCTTATTATCTACTGCTTTTTTTCTATATTTCTGAACTTCCGAGTACTTACTCGTGGAGGAAAGGTTCCATCGAGACTGTACCCTGCGACAGAGGTCAGCATTCCTGTGACAAGAGCAGGATGTCCAGGGTAGACTCCCGTTCCGTCCCTATTGTCACGTTGTGGTAGACTATTTTCTACCTCACCATTTCTAACTGAAAAAAAAATATCATTACAATTTTCTGTAATAAAAATTATATTGCATTAATTAATGCATCAATCATTTGTTGTACTTTATTAATTGAATTAATAACAATTAATATTAACTGATTCACATTGCAGTAATAATGTTCGCTTGATGGATTGGTAAAATACATGAAGTTTGGACAAGAAGTTTATTATTATAAACGTATATCAGATATTATATTTATAAAAAATACACTCGGGAGTTTGAATTTACGCACAGACCCTAAAAAGCTATCAGATATATGCAATATTATAAAATATTTGAGTATTTTCTACTTTTTGTAAACATATTTTGGGTTTATATTTATGTTTAATATCATATTCATTTGTTTCGTTGTTATGTTTCTTGTTGTAATTTGTTATTATTTGATCACCTGACGAGCTCTTTTCACAAAATATACATTATTCGTCCATGCAAGGTCGTACGTTTTTCATCATTTATTTAATTAAACTTTATTAAGATTCTTTTTGATTACGAAGAAGTACTTCGCTAACAATCATCAGGATAATAATATCTCTAGTAATAGAAATAATATAATTTGAATCAGATATTGACAGAGGAAGATTTATTTACTATCGTGTTCCACTTACAATAAAATATCTTTTAATAAAATGTCTTATTTGTGACGTAAATTTTTTGAAGAGATGTGTAATTAACGCCCAAGAAATTTTTTAATGGTATTCATGTCCATTTTTTATTTCATTCAGATTTTTTTTTGTATCCAAGATAAATATTACCTTCAAATAAAATGCATCAAATAAATAATTAACAATTCGGTATTGTTAATAATAATAATAATTGTTTATTAAAGTTATTAGTATGGTATTATTAATTTTATTAATTTGGCGTTATTAATAACAATAACAATTATAACTATCCTGGCCCGGGTTTTTCTCCGGTTTTCCTTCGGGTAGAGGCGGATTTATCATACAGGT
>NNCF01128107.1:290781-370325 GCA_002313205.1 Laupala kohalensis | reverse complement strand
TTTATAAACTTCAATTTTATCTGTTAAGAGTTCAAGTTCAAATTAGCCCCCCCCCCCTCCCCCCACATAGATCCACCACTGGGGGTACCATTCCCTGCCCCCATGTTAAGCAAGCTAGTGCTCCATCGACCACTGATCCAGTTGAAAAGTCGTTCACCAAACGAAACCAGATGCCTCTGCGTCTGCAAGTTGTGTGGACAGTAGAGAGCAGATGAAACGATTGCTGTGGGTATCCGCAGCCTACGCGACCGACCGCACAGCGAAGAAACTCGAGAAAACATGAGGATCATGTTTCCTAGCGTTTACTGGCTCATTCACTTCAGACCTCTGTGAATTACGCAACGCATCTAAGCAACTTCCTCCCGCGGTATCGCGTACTTTGGCAAGAGATGCATCCACGTGCCAAGCACGTTTTATTTCAATCCGTATCGGATTAACGACTTCTGAGAGATATTTGCGTGTTTATGAAGATTATTAACATGATTATGTTTCGTGATTAACTATTCCTCATTTGTCATATTCTTACTTTTAACATATATTTTTTGTGGGATAGATCATTTCATTACCTTTAACTTAACTGACAATTTGATGGGGGAGAATGATTATATAACGAAGGAAACCTCCACCACTGATTGCATAAGCGCTGTTTTTGTGATTCCATGTGGTCAGTATAGAAGTCTGGTCGAAGTTATTAAATAATTTCTTCGTGAAGGAACACAGGAAGAAAGTAGTCATATACCGGAGGTTGTATTAGTCTCGCATCGAAAATCGAATCCTGTAAGACACCATGATAAAACATCATAGATTCTAGTGTCTGATATGCATGATATTGTGGAATGCGTACCATAAAATTGTATTTGCCGCCGTCGCGGCAACGATCGGGACAACGCTAGCTCAAGCGAGAGCTAGCAGGAAGGAGCCCGTCCTTCCCCACCACAAGACCCGCGCAGAGGACTCTCTGCGCAGGCCACCACCGCCATCCGGCCGTCCGGTTGCCGCCACCACCACCTCCAGGCATAACATATTCTTGTTATAACACATCCAGCAGGATTCATCCATAACATATTCTTGTTCCAACAGCAATGTTTTATTAAAAAAAACTTAAAATATGAAAACTATTTCGCGTCAGTGATACTCGTATACCACGCGTACATGTCACGAAACATAGACATTTGGTTCTCCAGAAAAGTAGATTTTTAAAACTAATTTCTAAATTCAAATTAGGATTAATATGAAAGAAAATTTGTTCTAAAAGTAGAAAATTTTCATCTTTCTCATTGGGCTCTTTTCTCTGGACTTGCTATATGTGATATAAAAAAGACGTCGTATGACAAAAGAAATGTTTTATGTACTTTATAAATTACTGTCTTAGCATTATTAATATATAAGGGCAGCGGCAAGGCACAACAGATGAAGAGAGAAGCGGAGTGAGCTGAGCTAGTTACGACGTTACCACGATCTATCAACCTATTTACGACGACGACAACGCTGCTATCGACATTGGATCTCTCTTTCTGGACTCTGGAACATCGGACTGCTAGAACTTTTGGAAGACGACTCGGCTACGCTTTTGGTACTTTCTGTAGTCCGCTTGGCTCGGACAAGATTGTTCACTTGTAACAATTACTGCAATAAACCATTTGTTGAGTTTAAACTTGTACTTGTTGATTCGTTTCCTGGCGGGACACAACAGATATACATTTTAATGTCCAGTTTATGAATGTAGCAATCACTCTTCGAGTGAAATTTCAAAAAAAAAAATAGTTTACTAAGATGTGCGGTGAAGAAATGTAACTTTTTTCCTCAAGTATAAAATCAAATATGTTGACAGAAGTCGTTTTGGTAGAAGCTCGTGAGCGTAGATGATGCAAATTTGGTACCGAAAGAAGCTCAGAAAACTAGAAAATGAACATTCCAGTAAAGTGGAACTTGCGATGACTCATAAAATGAGTGTTCATTATCACACCCAACATTTTGTCACGTTCAAATTAAAAGCAATATTTCAGTTAAGACATTGATTAATGGAAAACAATACGCGCATTCAATTCTCTATGATGTGAATATGCGGTTGAATTGAGAAAAAATCAGTTTGACATATTATTGAATTCTTAACCGACAAACTCAGTCTCTTCGGATTTTGAATTTCGCGTTGTGGAAACATTGAACAAGAATATGAATGGAATATAACTCCCGATATTACACTTTTAAATAAAAATCAATGTATTGCTTCTCAATAATGTGTTACTGCTGATTCGTCGTCAAAAAAGACGTCGTATGACAAAAGAAATGTTTTATGTACTCTAGAAATTACTGTCTTAGCATTATTTACATTTTTTAAGAGAAATGCAGTTTCGTAAAAATAATTCGCGCATTTTCCCTTCCTCCAATATTAGCTGAAACAACCCTTTCTCCAACAATAGCATGTGTAACTATCAATTAATAAACAATAGTTTTGGGTTCATGAGCTCTTAGAAGATCGATTAGAGGGGTATCATGGCGAGGACTTCCGGAAGTCAATCAATCACTTGAGAAGGGCTACTTTCCTGGGCGGAGCGTCTGCTAATGCAGGAAGAATTCCAAGCCTTCGTGCGGGAAGTCCTTCCCTCCTACAAAAACAGTACGGAAACGCCACAAAAATCGAAGCACGTAAGGAAAGTGGTATTTAAGCATCAACACTTCCTCTCACCTAAAATTCTACCTAAAATACACTGTTCTGTGAAAATATCTACATTTACTTTTATGTAGCAAGACTATTTTGTTTACCTGAATAATATGGCGGATACTCTTTCCCCCTTATCTTCTAGAGTAGACAAGTTTCACACGGTTTCATTTTTAGCATTTACGATGTAAACAGGACATCGGAACAGTTATGAAATGTACTTGACTGTTATGAATGTGTTAGGAATTTAACGCATATTATACAATGGAGAATTCCCTACAAACGCATATTATATAACACATAGAACGCATATTATATAACACGTAGAATTCCCTACAAATATTGTAAAATATTTATTATACTATCACGTAAAGTATTACGACCTTTTCAAATAAATGAGTCAAGTAGCCTCTTTCCTTCACGAAGTATTTAAATTCTGTTATATCGTAGAGGAAAATGTGAAAGATGAAATAACAGGAAACGTGAGACCCATCTCTTAATGTTCTAACGTATAATACTTCATTTGTGTAATTTGCTTTGGTCGTTACCTGGAAAAGGAACGAAAAAATTAGGGGACATTTGCTTATTAATGCACATGATTATAGTGATAACAATTACTAACAATAATAAATTATCAATGAAACTTCTTTAATAAAATAACGTTATTTATTATTATTTTCATCTAGTATCGTTTTACTCGAACAACGCCATTTTTTTTTTACTTTTGGGTTCCATCAAAGACGTTTTCTACAGCTTCTGTGGAGTTAATGAAAATATTTTTTATTGATATACCATACGATTTGTCTTCTTCGCAGACACTTCAAAGCACTTAGTCGAAACCACAAAAAAAATATAGCTTAATATTCCTTCACGCGTAGACGAGTAATCATGCCAGTTCTGAAATCGTGTTTGGTATTGCCTGTGGATCGTGGACAGAGTTTAGAGACATCGTAAGAAAATCCTTATCCAAAATTGAAACCTTATCAAAAATCTCAGAAGGGAAAGCAATAATTCACTACAAAAAAGACTTGAAATACGATTCCGAGTTTCAACTTCTAAAAGTAATCAGACCATTGATATCAGCTCCAGAACTTGGAAGTATATCAAGCGCAACAGCGATAGACCAATGACGTCCCATGTTTTGATCTGTAAAAACAGAGTAAAATTCCGGAGACTATTCGAAGTTGCTATGTAAGCTCCTGTCTGATGAAGACCTCTGTCTGAAATTCGTGAAAATGTTTATGGTACGATGGTATATATCATTTCCATTATCTGAAGAAATTATTTTTTGCTTTTGAAAAACACATCCATACGAACTCCAATTTTGCTGAAAAATAAATCATAGGTTGCCTACTGTGTAAGAGCCTAAGTCTCTGGCTACATGTTATAGCGACACAAGTAATTGGTCTCTCAAACCGTGCTCGTTCGTCCCTTTCTGCCCTAAAGGCGCTATTGATTACACCTAACAAGGGAACTTTCAACAAACTCAGGTCGAAAGTCGTCCTGATGTTTTTTTCTTTCTTGTACTGAAACACATTGACTAATAATATGTCGTGTCTGAGTATTAGCGACGATGGCACATTGTAAGGCACTGAAACAATTAGGAAAAACCGATTCTTTTTGCACGGAGAACAGCAATTTTTGGGGGTCTTGTACAACCCTGAACTGCCAAGCCGCGACAGTCGAACCACGTGGCTGAGCGATTCGTCCGATTTCTAGGTTTCACCATTCAAGAAAGAGAAGCAAATGCAAACAAACAATGCAGTTACCCGCGTATTAAGAAAAGGAGGAGCTGATTCAAATGAATCAAAAAGTAAAACTATGTAAGTTCAGCTAACAACGTAATTAATGTTCAAATTTCTTTTCAATATATTTGTAGAGAAATTCAAGTAAAATGTTAGATCCATAATTTATGTATTTTTATTTCAATAATGTATCACAATTTATTTCATCTTTTTTTTAATTTTTGGCATACAAAATAGGAATAAATTAAGTAGTACCACAAAAAATTCACCCGTTTTCAATATTATTTAAACTGTGTTAACATGGATTTCTGGGATAACTTTTACCTTGAATTTCCTTGTGGAAAATGCATCTTCATTGTACGTCTGTGAAAAGAGGACGACAAAGTAATGTACATTTTTTATTCTGCAGCAAAGAATATTTTAATGCATAACATGAAATAGACAGAAACGTGCAATGCGCATACATTTATTTACTTTGCACAATAATGCATCTAACCATCGCGATAACGAAACGTGATTTCCAATTTTGCCAAACACATTAATTAATGTTTTCAAAAACGTATTTAATAATATAAACAAGAAATTTTTTTTTTAAGAAATCAAAAAAGTGAATTCATCAATATAAAGTGTCTGTATTTTTTAGTAGCCTTACTTGACGTTTACCGAAAGAACGTATTTCAATGCAGTACTTACCATTTGTTTAGTGCATGAATGTTGAAATACTATTTGAACTATTGTTTTTAAAGCGAACTATTAACAAAACATGGTTTGGTTTACGTTTGGTTGTGCTTACCTCACTTTTCTTATATTTCAGTAAAATGTTACTTATTCTTTAAATTATAAAATAAAAGCAAAACTTATAAACGTAGGCTTCCGCGGCCGCTGTCAGTATGAACCTGTTTGTCCGGGACAAACCGCTCTTAATAGATAGCGTCTTAATAGATAAAACTACCAACGTTTCGACCATCACGCTGTGGCCTTCGTCAGGGCAGTGTCAAAGTCGTACAGATCTAAGTCTCTGTCGTACCCTGCCAAGAGTACTGTCGCTGCAGAGTACGACAGCGACTTAGATCTGTACGACTTTGACACTGCCCTGACGAAGGCCACAGCGTGATGGTCGAAACGTTGGTAGTTTTATTTATTAAGACGCGGTTTGTCCCGGATGTTCATAAAAGCAAAACTTGTTTCAATTCCAAAACAAGAAATAAAACATTACAATTAAGGTTTCACAAATGAGTGAAAGAATTGAATGCTACAGATATTCGTATTTTGTTATATTAACAAGTTTCAGTATCGGTTTATATAGACGTGATATCTGGACATGTAATACAACTTATGGCAGCAGTCGGTGACTTCTACTACAGCAACAGTTTCGGCTGGTAGAGGAAAGGATTGTCTTTCCTCATGATTGTCCAAAGTGTGAGCGGAAAGTAGACGCCAAAAGTGGCAAATTTCTCGATTTCTTTTCAGTGCTTTCCAGTGTGCCATCGTCGCTAATATTTTGACTGGACATATAAATAGCCAATCTGTTTCAGTACAAAAAAATCAGGACCACTTTCAACCAGCGCTTGTTGAATGTTCCCTTGTAAGTAGAAAAATCGGTTTTTTAAATTTATCGCAGATATTATGTTATTATTGGAGGTATTACAAAGAAACGCATATATTTTGATATTTAATACGCAATTTAAAAAATTGTATTTAAACTCAGTGGTTCCCCGAACTCACAATCGGCCATAGCTACCATATTAGTATTTTCAAAATTTATATAATACTACAAACAAATTATGCAGAGGCACTTTTTTATTCTTTTATAATGTTTTATTAATAGGTTATGTGAGTTGGTGCGGCTATATCTGACAATTAGATCGATTTGGTAACTATAGTATTGAGGTACAGACTTCTTTTAATTTGCTCAAATAAAATCATTTACGATCTGTATTACATTGACAGTGTTACTACAAGTAATAAGGTGAGGAATAACGCTATCTACTATCATATCGTTCTCTCTCCTCCATTGGATGGAATCTCTTCGATTTAATCCATCGTAATGGATCGTACACCCTCCAGTGAGTCAGTCAACTCGTGTTCGACCGGTCGCCTCACCGTCAGATCTTGTTCTCTTTTCTCTTCGTGCAAGTTCTGAGATCCTTTCCCCTACAGAATGCGATTATTTCACGGATTTTAATGGGCTCTGGCGCTCCAAAGTGAGGGGAGGTTGCTCTAGGAACGCGGTGCGAGAGGAGAGCGAAGTAAAAATACGTCTTCGGATTGGAAGGAGGATCGAGAAAGGAGCGAAAAGAGAAGATGATGTACAACAACACCTCCTAAGCGTCAAAAACATTCCTTGTTAAACATTTCTCGAAATTATAAACTTAATTGTCTGGTACAAACCGCGTCTCAGTAGATATAACTGCCATCTTGTTTTTGCCTTCAAATGCCTGCGAACAAAACTACAAATGCCATAGTACGACAGCGACTTAAGTCTGTACGTCTCGTACATTGCTCTGAAGATGACCGAGACGTTGGTAGTTATGTCTACTGTAACGTAGTTTGTCCCGGACAAACAAGTTTATATTGACTCCGACCGCGAATTTTACATTTCTCGTTTGATTCCAGACCTTTCCCTATCTAACTTTTTTCTCATTTTTTCCTTGTTATTCCCGAACCCAACTTTTTCACTTCTAATGTTGAGCATATTTTTCAACATACTATATAACTCTCTGCTTCATTATATCTTCCATACATTTCTTCCGTGAACCTACACGCGGAGAAGATTTGTGATAACTACGACCACATAAAAATGGCGACGTAGGCTTCCATTCCCATTTCCCCACATGTATAAAACATACTTCAGTTTATTTCAACTATCTTTTTATTTTAAGGAAGGTTGAGTACTGGAGAATTTCGGTCAAGCAGATGTTTGAAGCTTTTTAAAAATTGAACGCGTTTTATATTCACGAAATTAAACTAAAAATGTTTTCGATGTATTGTTAGACGTACGTGTCCTTCTCAGTTGCAGTAACCGCATCCACATAAACTAGATAAGGGAACTCACATAATCAAACGATAAAAGGGTAAATGCAAAAACGTAAAACAATAATACGAGAACCCTTTCTTATTTTGGATTCGATTTGGGTTTTAATTAAAGCCTCATGGACTTACACAAGCAATGAATTTGAAATGACCTAATTTTGTAATAGACAACAAAACGTAAAAATGAGACTTTTGCGCTATGATAAAAGTTTTATTTGGTCGGTAATTATAGATACAGAATATGCAAATTAATTTACAAGAATCGAATTTGCAATTTAGAGTCGAGGTGAAATATATGAATATGAAAGTGAAATTTTTCTTTAAACGGAACATCACCATTAAATATCATTCGTATCCTTTCCTTTCCTTTGTGTAGAGTACAGCGAACTATACGTGCAACGCTGTTTTGGCCCGCAAAAGAAAAACCTTCAGAGAGAGAGATGGTATTTCGGGAGGACGCTCAAGGCAGCGTGTAATGGTGTTCATTACATGCCACGTCACTCAAGGCTTCGCTTCACCGCTCCCATTCCTCCCTCCTGTTTCTTCCTTCCGAATGCGACGCGACGCCTACGTCGATTTTACGAATAGGAGACCGGAAACGAATGGAAGGAAGAGCCTACGCCGAAAAGATCCTTCTCATAATATCTATTAATCAGTATGGAAAGTTATTGTATTCACTTCATATTTTCTCGTTCCGGCAACGAGAGAAACTTCGAACATACAGAGGACGTTTGAACACACAGATCAAAAAGTTATAAGCATATTTGAATTCTTTCGAAAATGCCAGACGAGATAAATGAACTTTTAACTCATTTTCCCTTGTCTGTAGGGGTTGGAGATGAGGANATATGACAGGGGAATTAAAAGGTGCCGGATGTCCTTCCTGACGCACTTACCCCAGGCGGGCGATGAATGAATGACATGAGGGAAAATGTTGCGGTGGAATGATAGGCAGGGAAAACGGAAGTAATCCCAGAAATCCACCTCCGCGAATTCTACTTGGTTCAGACAAGGTTTGAAACCAGCATCACAGTGGGGGAATGCGAGCACGCTAGGCACTACGCAACAAGTCGCCACGTCCAACGAGGTTAATGTAATACATAATTGTTTTATTGACACATATACATTTTCAAAAAAAGAAGTGATAAAAAGGAAAATTGCTGTAGGCAGATCGCATCTTTAGACTTGAAAATTTGGGTAAAAACTTGCATATTGACATAAAATCCAATAGAATTATTTTTTTTTTAAATTTCGATCCTGTTACTACAATTCTGGTCCACAACGTGGAGCTACCCGAGAAGATTACCAATAAGAAATAAAAACTTTTAAAAACTTATCCCGTAGAAAAAGTGGGAAATAATTTTGGTAAAAGTTATTCATTTATAAATTTGTATTTTCTTCAAAGTAAATCGGTTTTAATGAAATTTTTTACCGCGATTTAAACTAATTTCATCTCCCTTTCCAAAACTCTACATTTATTCTGATCTCCGTTTTATATTTATAACTCCCTCAATCTCCCGAAAGAAAATATTTTTATTCATCACGTCGGAACGTCTAAATTGATGTTTTTGATAGATCTCTGGGAAGTAAATTAAAACTGTTATTCTCAAATTTAGTACTCTTAAACTCTTAAATTCTACGATATAATTTCCCCAAGCGTATATATACTTGCAATTCAAAGCGAGTTATAGCCACCCGGACGGAGGTCATCCAGAGTCATGTTTCGCGTGACTGACCGCCCGAGGTCAGAAGCTTCCAGTAGCGTCCTCATCCCATTTATTAAACAAAGGCTGGCCACTCAATGAGATTGCATCCTCACCAAGCTGGGAAGAAAAAGTGGACGGGGCGTGGCGCCAATCCTCACAGAGGCGTCTCCCTTGAGGGTGGGGGCCGGTGGCGAGGACGCTAAACCGCGGTGAGACAAGTAATAGCGTCTGAACGATACCGACACGTAAGATCGTGTGACGTAACGACGTGTGACACCGACAGCGGTGGTCTAGTGGTAGCGTCTTCGCTTCTACGATTCCGCTGAGCGGTAGAGCATGGGTTCAAACCCTGCTCGGCCGAACTAGGTGAGGTCTTCAGCTGGGGTTTCCCTCACCCACTCCAGACAAATGTCGGTTCGGAACCAACAGTTCTTCGGCAACTCAACATCTCTCCTTCCCAATTCCCTCTCCCAAGTCCAACGGTTAGGTGGAAGAGCAGGCCTCATTGACTGAACCTCGTAAAAAGGCATAAAATAAAATAAATGCTTTTGTGCTATGTGAACGAGCGTTTTAAAGGGAATATTTCACATAGTTATAATATACCAACTACTTTGAATACGGGTGCATTAATTTATGTTTGACTCTTCGTAAGTCTTCGCTAATCTAATGTTCAAATTGCCAACGTGTGGGTCATTCATCCAGTAATTGCAATATATTATAAATTCTTGTGGATAATATTTTTTTATAAAAAGTTAAGCTACTTACATGGTATTATAAAATATTACAATATTAAAATGATAGTTGACGAGAATGTTCTCGTCTTCTTGTAATTTTGATTCGCTGTATTACGGTGAAGCATAAGTAGTTTCAATAACAGCCATACTTCTTACTATAAGAAACTGAGCAGAAGAATCTTACAATAGCATCAGTGTAATATCGTTTGTGAATAACGTAGTTTTAATAGTATTTATTGATTCTACTTTAACTGCGGGATACGGACCGTGGATTTTGCGGTCACTTGATCTGTCCGTTATTTAATGTATTACCAAAGTACTTTGATTTAAATTATGTACGAATTTCATTAGCGTATCTTCTATTATAAAAGGGATAAAAAATAACACTCCTGAGAAATAAAGCCTCGCCACTTATTAAACATTTCTGAAAAGAATAAACATGTTGCATCCTACAGAGTATTTTCCTTTACAGTAAATTCAAAATCAGTCACATTTTTCGTCGTTTTCAAACATGTAGGCAAAAGATTCACTAAAAGCGGAGGGTGGTTCCTTATTACCATAAACTACAATTCCATAATTCTTTCATTGCCATTTATAAATGTTTTCATGGGTCCGAAGGAAAAGAGACATAATTTTTTTGCCATTTGACTAAAGATAACGCAGAATTCACAATGATCGAGGAAACACATCTCATTAAATATTTTAGGAAAATTCCAAATTAGAACCGTCCGATTCCAAACAAGCGATTAAATATGGCTAAAATGTGAAACTTATTTGCATGATAAATATGTTTAGAAATTTATAATTTTACAAATATTTATTAAATTAATATATTTTTGTAAAATCAACTCTACAAGTAATTTGAATACAATTAAGACAAGAAACAACGTCAATTTTTGCAGAACATGTATTTCATTAAATTTTTAAAATGATAAATACATGCAACTAATCAGTAGTGAGTTAATAATAAATTTATATTACTTAGAAACAATCAATTATTGGATGATTTTATAATTAATGTAGAACAAACAAACAATTAAAATTAATCATATAATGTAGTTACTCTTTTATGAGTATTAAATATAAACATAGCGCTCGAAATTCAACAGGTATTTGTTCCTTTATTATTTGGTATTAAATTTAGAAATTTCTATGAAATCAATGAAAAAAATCAATATAAAAAGTATATTAATTATTAAAATTTGAAATTAACAATTTAACAGAAAATCTTTGTTAAGTCTTGATTATATTACATTTTATCATTCATTAGTTATTCATTTTCAATCCCCTCAGACCCCTCTTTAGGACTCTAGCGAGGTTCCAAACGTAGGTATCTCTTTGACATCGACAACAGTGTGTTGTTATATTATTATCGCATTACGACGACAGTAAGCAACTTTTGAAACGTTCTGTTATTCAATTAAAATTGTCTTCATACAAGTTCGAAATAAATATTTGAATTGAATAATTATTAATGGGATTTGGTAGATTTTTGTATATGACCCACACGCAAAAATCTACCAAATCTCATTATGAATTCGGAGGTCAGGAACAAGACGGAGGATATTACATAATTATTGTAGATGTGAATATATTAAATAATTATTGTTCTTTGCAAATTCAATACTTTTATATGGGTTAAACTCGAAACGACTTTTTAACGAGATGTAGTGTGCCGAGTATAAATAATATTGTGATCGTGCGCACCCTCAAGTCAAAAGCAAAACGGCAAAACAATTCTTATTAGTTTGTGTGAACTAAACACACTAAAAAATGTACCACAAAATAGGGTGCTTGATGTATAATTATACATTTTCTCTCATCGCTCATCCCTAGTAGACGTTGTCCCCTAGGGCATATAGCTCAGCAAGATCTGTAAGTGTCGGTAATACCAATTCAGCACAAGAAAGTAGGGATGAGGAGGGTGGATCAACGCCAGGGGAGAGTGAGACTGGGAGGTGTGGGGGTTGGAAGTGGTGGTGGCTGTGTTGCCTGGTGGCAGCGGTGGCGGCAGTAGCAGCAGGAGCATTAGCAGGCCGTAATTCAGGGTAATCAGTTTAGCGTAATCGCAGGCGTGGGCTCGTAAATCCGATTTTAATGCCGACTTATCTTAATTCAGTCAGCGCTGCTCACTCTTCGCTTTTATGCGCGTTTCGCTCGCTGTGAAAGAGCTTCAGTAAAAATACGATAGAGAGCAGCAGAAGTAGTGGCAGTCACCGGCGGTTTGAATCTTCCAACGAGAGCTTTGAGAAATTTAGCAAGTACATAACGTAGGCGAATAAATTTATATTTTGGTCAAAATTTTAGGTATTACTGATACGACGAATCCCGTTAGATAGAGTTCCCTAAGATCGGATTTGAGATTACAATTCAGAGGAAAGATAGGATTTGAACAAATACTTGGATATGACATTCCAACATTGTAGTTCTATAAAATTGAGTTGTCACATCCAAAGGTTTAATGATTTTTTTTCCTTTGAATTTGGATCTCACATCTAAAGCTGTCCTCTTACAGTAAGATCTGTCAAAACTCGAATCTAATCTTAAAAACCGATTCCCTGATCTTTAATCTGTATGCAGAAAATGTAAGATCAAAATGTTGTTTACGAAACTTTTATCATTCAAATATGAATTTTTCTTCTCTTTGTTTCACATATATTTCATATGCACATACAACAATAGAACTTAACAAATAGAGACTAAAAACTAATATAAATGAATCATTAGATAAATTATCGTATCGCAAAGCACAAAAACATTTCGTTCATGAAATAGTGAATGGTATGTTGAATTTCCCTGCCGTCGTTGAAACTTCTCATGATAATGCATTACTCTGAAAATGCGAAGTTGCACTTTGGAATAGTGGATTCGGATTTAATTGGATTCGTTGCTGAATCTCATCGACGGATTACGAATGAATTTTCTTGATTGGATACATCCTACTTTGTATATCAATTCATATTGAAATACAACTCACGCCATACTTTTTATCTTATCATCCCAAAACATAACGTTTGTAGGATATAACTAAAAAAATGTTTTTGTTTTTAAAACTCACTTTTTGGAGTTTTACACGTATTACAATATCTTTAAATCCTCACCTGGGCTTGCTTTGTAACTATCTACGATCAATGTACTTCGATCAAGCTTAATATCTTTCTAACAATTCCATTCATGTTTACAATGTTAATTCACTCTGCTACTTAGTCGTTATAACACTCACAAAGCAAGAATAGGTTTATCTACGTTATTGTTTAAAGTTCTATTCCACTAACAGAGAGTTTTGTTTCTCATACCTATCGCAAAAAACATACAAACTGAACTGAAAGAGCACTACATAATGCTTGCAAATAATCGACGAAGTTAAAATATAAAGTTGGAAAACTACTATCAAGGGGTTAATTCGGGAGAGTCGTCAGATGTTAAGAGAGACAAACGAAACAAAACAAGTCCTTACACTATTCCCGTGAATACAATTAAAAATGGATCTCTCGAGGTCAAAATAGACTTCAGGATAGTAGTTACGAGTTAAGGTAGTTCCAAATATTCGTTATTCGTTGAGTCCGGAGTGGCACGAGTACGGGTAGGGCGAGCACCGGTATTCGTTTCGTGGCAAAGAGCTAGCAACCCATCCACACCATTCACTATTCGGCAAGCGGTCACTCGGGACTTGCCGAATGACGCATGTGTTGCGCTACCTTTAAGGTAAGACTACCGCTCCATGTTAAAACACAGATAATTATAATTGTTTTCTTCTCTATTGTAATTGTTTTATAATACAATATTACGAATTAAAATGATAAAAATTCATTATTTTATTTCTATCTATCATAGTACAGTCTCAACAATATTCGGGACCTCGCTTGACTCGTGTGAAATGCATAAGAACATGCAAAAACATGGCGACCAAGTCAAACGGTTTCGTGATTTATGCATCGCCCCCCAGAAAATTTGGAGAGAAAAAATTGTCCGATGACGTACAAAAGTGACATAAAAATTACTACAGAAATTTTACGACAAATCAAAGAAAACATCGTTTAAAAAAATATGTTACTCCATAAAACGCAATGTATTACACCGTTATTTATAATTACAATTATATCATTTAGATGACCAATGAGGCATTTTTTCAAGTTGAAATTTGTGTGTAATAAGTACGTGTTACTTTCTTTATTTGTGCCGACTTGAGATATTTTTGTGATGTAATTCTGCCTACGCTCTAGTAACTACTTTACCGAACAATGTCGAGAGAATCAGATGCTTTTATAAACAACTGCTTAAACAACGCCTGAAGGAAAAATATGTTGGTTCGTGCGGTAAAAGATACGAAAAATGCTGTTCCAAACAGTAATGATATTAAAATCGTAAAAAATTAAACATCACATAATTATGTATTCTGAGTATAAGAATATGTTTTGTAATTTGGGTAATAATTGTTTGTAATTCCCATATTTTTCTAATTTTACTTCGTTCTTTGTTATATATTTCTTGTATATTTTCTGTGTATTTTCACGTTATACTTCTATTGTAGCCCTGATGATTTTATATATCGGTAAGTTAGCAAATTCGAAGATAATTTTGATTTCTTAATTTAACCAAATCCCAAGAAATTACTGTTACAGTAATGATATTGTCAGGTATTGAGATAACATACGTAGCTAGAGATAATTGAAAATACTTTCCATCTCTCATCTTTTTTACTTCAGAAGAATCTTACCTACCACTTCGCGTATGTGAAAAAGTTAGGCTATTTAAATTAATCAATTCAAATTTTTTTCCTTGCAATAATTTCAACGTTTTGACTCGATATATTCAATAATAAAAATAAGTAATATCTTTCCTATCTCATATTTTTATGTATATTTTAACATATGTCTGCATCTGAAGCCCCGGTCGTTAAATAGTATTCCATGTCCAACATAAATAGAAGTCCACTTCAGCGCATCAAACACAAGGAAGGGAAAACAACTGAATAATGTATTCACTCTGTTCATATAGACACTTCTCCCCTATTCACACACCCCAGGCGGACATCAAAATTACATGAAGCTGAATGGACGCTTTGACACGAGAAAGAAAATGAAGAGAAGTTCAACAAAAAGTCTGCTTTAAAAATATTTTCCCAGAGAAAAAAAAATCCATGAAAAAGATATGAAGGAGAATATTCGCAGTTTTTAATCATGTTCAAAGACAGAATGAATAATGGGAATGAGATTGATCAACGAGCATTCTCTCAGACACACACACTTTGCATCTGGTGGAGGTCTAGTTTCAGCAAAATGCATCTAATATCAGAAAAATGACAGTTCACAACTTCATTTATCTAAAATTTATCATAGTATCAACAAACGAATGGAGCAACAGCATTGTTTTTCTTTTTATTTACGCTATATAATTATTTTTAGTTTTCCATTATGATGTTCTACATATGTAATTTATAATATATTTATCATAAAAATTAGTTCTGCTCACATATCACATTGCGAGTCTGCATCACATTATATTTATTATAGCAGTAAATGTAGTATTTCCATATTAAATTTTAGACGTCTATTATAAATCTCAAGTTTCTCTTCTGTAAGCTTGGTTGGAGTTCTAGTTGGATTTGTAGTCTTCGGTAAGCTTAGTTGGATAGTCTTCAGTTGGATTTCTTTACTTAGCACGTTCCGTAAATAAAACAAGTTTCATATTGTTTTTCCACTCCTATATTTTACCAATAATTTGCATACTGAACACTGCTCTCGCAAGAATTCTTAAAAAGATGTCTTCGCATATTTTAGATCAATTCGTTTTATGATTCGGATATAACAGATACTCCGTTAACTCACGTCTTTCAGAGTGGATTACTTTCACGTCTGTTCTCCCATTCTCAATCTTCAACGTCCTTTTCTCCGAATTCCATACTAAAACATTTGGTACTCTTTCTTACCAGAAGAGTTTTTTAAAAATGAGAAAGATTGTATGAACAAAGTTTATCTTTTCATCTATAGGCGTTTGGTCCCTCCTGCTATTTTATTCCGTGTATAAAGAATCTTCCCATAATACGAATCTCTTTCTAAAATGATTGGAAAAAAAGATTGGAAGGAGTGATCTGGAAAGTAGAGATTGCTATTTTATTATCGATAAAAATTCCTAACAATGTTTCTAATGAAACTATACACTAGTCTCTCTTTAGTAAAAAGTAAGCTACCGCATATATGATAGAATGCATAATACAAATTGTATTAAGATATCGAAGATTTTTAAACGTTTACCGAGGGGGAAGAGTACTTCCAGGTAGAATATCTATGTTCAACTAAAGCGTGTTGGGACATATTCACTAACTCAAGAATTCTCAATTCTATTCTAATAAAAGAATATATACCAAAAGAATACGTCACCAAAACAACCTCAAGATCCTATTTACACATAATATTCATTATTTTTTTCTCGATAACTCTTAATCGAGAAGTAATTATACTAATTTTTCAATGTTAGTTTATATTTGGTTTATTTAGCAAACAAAAAACTTGGCTCCAATTTTTTTGCGATCGTTTGATTATTAAAAGCAGTGAGCTTTTGTTTCTTTCTAAGAGAGAGAGAGAGAGAGAGGAAATAATAATAGTATTTACTACGTACTGAATTAGTTTTGTAGCTCCAGAATTATGGACACCGAAATGCTTCAATGTTTTAAACAGACGAAATGAGTGTGGGTTCATCGTATGAAATAAGAATATTTTTTTATCAAGAAGCTTAAGATAAAAAAATAATCAATGTAAAAATGTTTCGCAAAGAGGAAACGTCCACGATCTCAAATATCAGTAAGGATAGCAAACGAGCGAAATCATTTTTACATTTCACAAGAGGATTCAGAAACGCCTCAGTCAACGTTCCGGCTCTTCTTCCTGCTCTTGTGTTTTCTTTAAAACGAATAAAACTGACAGAATTCTTTCTGCAGACTCAGTGGAATGTATTATCCACGTTCTTCCACCACTCACGGCGTGGCCGTCCACGACTCGTAGAAGAATGAAGACGAAGTCGAACCCCAAATATTTGGCCCACCCATCCCCATGAACGAGAGCGCTCCTCTCGGAATTGCTGCCCGCTCCCAGTCCCAGCCCTAGAGGAACAATGTTGCGGATGTTGTCCCGCAGGGCTCTCGAAAAGAGGTCTCCTCCAAAGCGAACGGAGCGCTAGCAAACATTTACCTCGGCTGCCGCTTCCAAATCTGTGAGGAAGCGACCATTGTGGACGGATTCGAACGCCCTCCACTATGATGAAACGGAAGAGGTAAAGTACGGATTGAAAAGTGACGTCATATAAAGTGGGTACTGAAGTCATTAGATATTGGTTGTCGAATATATTAGAATGAATGATCTATGTTTAGCAGGATTGTTAAATGGATTTTTTTCTTGCTGCACAATTATTCTCGCACCTCTCTTTCTTCCTGCTGGAGACTCTCCCCAACTGCAACGGGAATTTTTTTTTACGTCCAGTTATTTAATGATAAAATAATTCTAATCTCTAATTTTTTTCTAGCAGATACGGAATTTACATTATATGTTTACGTACGTTAAGAGATTTTTTTTCCTCCAGATATGATTTCTCGGTATGGAAAATTTTGGATTAAGTTCTCCTATAGTTCTGATTCCTAATTGTCTTACATTTCTTCTACATCAAATTATCTATTTTAATTTAACTTTTCTTGAAAATAAAAACTTTTTTCCTTACTGCACTTCGCACTATACAAATGCAAGCCTGTACTGCACAAGTTGTGGTGTTCTCCACGTTAAAAATCCCTTAATGAATGTAAGGTTTTAAGATAAAAAACGTAGATTATTCGCGTCAACTGAGACGATAATTTTCCTGATGGAAACCCACAGGATTGCAAATTTTAAAACATATTTTGGAGTTAATGAATCTGTTAATACGAGTATACCCCATAATGTAATTTTAACTTATCAGCGTTAACCAGATTTTCATTTTCAGATACGATATATACTAATACCAAAACGCCATAAATAATCTATTTGTAATATTTACAAATGCTACACGTTAGGCCAACATATTGCAAAACAATGTTTATATATTCAACTTTCAACAAATAACTCAAAGAGATAATACATTAAAACATTTTCATCCATCAAATTTTCCCTACTAAACTGTAAAAAATGCACACAGTCTACTTGGAATATTACCTTCTCCTTTTAATACATGAACGCAACTATTTTGTTGATAATACATTCGTGCGAAGCAGGTTGCATTACCAGGCGACTTCAATAACCCAGCAACACAAATTTTGATCTAAGAGACATATAGCGATTTTTTTTCCATTTGGATGATACCACTACGAAAAATACTTTTAAATTTAAAATTTTGATTTTGCGGGTCAGAGTTTGACTTGAAGTATTTTGAAAGTGTAACAGACAAAATCCGGATACTCGAGAGAGCGTTACGAAACTACCCTCTCATCAGCGGAAATCACACCTTTTGCATGTAAATTGTAGTAAATGTTACATGATCGACTCTTTGAAACATTGGTGTGGGAAGAATTCAGTTGTTATTTTTTATGGTAGCAGGAAATAAAATGTGTTGTTCTTTGAAGTACATATTAAAAGAGAAAACGTGTGTTATTCATTATTGTACTTACATTGTACAAAATTAATATAGCGACAGCCATAAATTTTCTGACCATGGGACCAATATATGTAACAAAACGCTGTCATACCCATCTGGAATGTCAGTAAAGCAACATTGCCAGAGAATGCTGTAGCATAATCGGATAGAGTATTCCAAATAAATATAGTTCCCAAATGATGGCAATGTTGTACCATTTAGTTATAGATATAAATCCATGTTTGTTCTACACTGCNGCACTGCTATACACACACACACACACACATATATATATATATATATATATATATATATTGTACAATACAAATATTCATATAAAAATTAACAAAACTAGACTCTACACCAATTCCAATGTCTTTAACAATTATCCTCGCCAATAACTCTTCAAATCGCCTTATTCAGAGGAATTGAGAGCAAGGTGTTGGCTTACGTTCTCCGCACCAATCCACCTAATGGGCGACGAGCAGTTACCCTCCGGCCATCACGCTTCCACCCTTGGTTCGTTGCTCACAGCCCTTGAACCCACCCTTGGAGGGAGAGTTATCGGTCTAATGAGGCTGTGAACCCAACTTTCCGTCAGTCGGTGGGTGACAGGCCTTCCGGCGGAAGAGAGTCCGTCGCACAACTTCCATAGTCCATCGTCCTCTCGCTTCAAAGAACACCATTGGTACGCGAACTGGTAAACAGAAAACAGGGCTTTTCACATTTACGAACGATACCTGAGTGAGTTAGCGTGGGTAAAGTGCTGAGTTGCTCGCTGGATGACCAGGGTTCGATCCCCGGCGGGGTGGGTATATTTAATCATATCCCAACACATAGATTGACTCCCAGGCCTCCTCAGTCTGCTGTAAAATGAGTACCGGGTCTATCCTGAGTTCAAACCAACCGGAGTGAGATGCTGGCCACATTTCCTCCTCCTAGTGCACAGGCCAAGAACTTGTGGAATTCTACACTCCCCGAATCCCTTGGGCACCTTGGAAACTAGTTGCAGGACAGTTTGACTTTCACATACAGAGACAAATTGATGGAACGCACAAGTGTACCGCACGTTACTCTGGAAGATGAACGTATATTGATGCATCATTATCATGGTAAGATTGTATGAAAACTTTTAGGAGAAGAAAGTTATCGTTATAAATAAAGAAGAGTGTCTCGGGCGGTATATATTTGTTTGTTTGTCTTTTAAAGAAATCTACAGTTTTAATCCGATCGTAATGAAAATTTGCACACTTGAGCTTCTATACATCAAGAGGGAGTACTGCCTACTTGGGATTACGAAAATCCGCATCCATAATATCATTTTTTAGGTTTTTTCGTTATATCCCAACGAACTGANGTATAAGAGACAGGATTGAGATATCAAATATTTCCGCACCTCAACTAATTTAAATATTTTTAAACATAATTTTTTTTTCGAAATTTTACTCTATAGAGGATGTAGGGGGTAGAATTGGTTTCACATTTTCCTGTTGGTCTTTTTTAAGAATCCTTTGTTGCGTTTCACTAACTCACAAGTTTTATTAATTGTTGTGTAGAGGTCCTATCGGGTTCGAAATCTTTGTTTTTCGCATACTCACTTAAACGAGCATTATTTATCTAGCGTCGCACAGAAACTGTCGAGACACTGAGTTGCCTCACACGAAAGTGTAATGTTTTCTATACGCGTTGGCTTCGACGTTGCGGCGCCTTGCGCCTTTGGTTAATCGGGGAGTAGCAATTGCCATATGAATGTTTTTCGTAAGTACCAATTTATTCTCCCGGGCAATGCCAGTTTTATTCGCTAGATTTAATTAATAATCGGCTTTAGCGAATGAAAATTAACAAATTTTTGTGAAAGTATTCTGTGCCGAATAAGAGTTCATAGAGCGTAGGTCGCACTGAGGTTAGGGGTACATTGAAAGATTAGAAGTGGGTCGAACGCCCATTTGATCCTCAGTCTTGCTGTGCAATTTATATTGGCATAGTACCAGGAAAAGCCGTATGAGATTTTCCAGATGTCGTAGGAGTAAAACAGCAGAAAGGCTTTCAAAAACCGTTCAAATGGTGAAAACATAAAATAACTGGTGTTATGGATAATTAGAAACATCTGAAGGATACTAGTTTTACAAAATATATTCAAACAATTTTAATGAAAGTAATATTCTGACGTGACCACTCAGGTAACAAATCGAGGTCACATGCCATCTGGTGGTTGTCAGAGGAACAATGACTAAATAATCGAAGCTGAAATGAGTCTTCGACGCACCTTCCCATTCTTAAAGGGTTCGTTGGGGTCTGTTTGTGGGGAGATATCTTTTTTTTTTTTTTTTTTTTTTTTACTGAGTGAAAATATGTGAAGTGTCTGGAAATCGACGTTTGAAAACTCTGATTGACGCCGGGTCAGTTCAGATGCACATGTAAAGGTAATTGAAGGGTACAAAAATAAAAATCGGGAAACTCATTGTTAAATAGAATTGGACCAATTCACGTAAGGTTTTTAATTCAGTCAACCCATTGAAATGGGATGAGGACGATAAAAGTGTGAATTCAAGGGTGAAGTGTTTACAGTGGTGATACCTACGAGTAGTAGCATTGATGTGTGGTGCAGCTAATTGACATGTGCTGTGGTATCTATAAAATTTACATTATTTTACAAGAGTTCGGACAAAGTAAACTTGTTTAATCGGTGTATTACTTTCGCTCCGTATTGTTTTGTGGGTTACAACTTCTTAATTTATTTAACGAGTGGAATTCTTACCATATAGACACATTCAGTGGCGGATCTGGACTATAATCAAGGGTGGAGGAGACGCTAACCAGGGAGCATGGTTCTGCAACACAAATTTTATAAATATTACCTTTAAATAAAATACATCAAATAAATAATTTGCAATATACTATTATTAATAAAAATCATTTATTATAGTTATTAATTTTATTAATATGTGTAACTAATAATAACAATAAAAACTGTAACTAATAAAAATTATTAATCTGTTAACACTTTTCACAAAATATGCCACTTATCAACTTCAATATTATCTGTTAAGAGTTCAGATCCAAATGGGGGAGGAGGGGGGCTATAGCCCCCTTAACCTCACCCCAACCCATAGATCCGCCACTGGACACATTTATCTTCTATGTTTGTGCAAAAGTACATTTAAATATCGTACCTCAATTACGTTATTATCTATCCAGCGGTTGAAATCCAATAGTTTAAAGACTATTACAGCTCGTGTAAGCATTAACATTTCTTATTCTTGTCACCGAATATTGAGAGAATCTAAATTGTGTGTAGAGAGTATTTAAATTGTATGTAAAGCTTTTTCTAACTTATACTAACTACTTATACAATTGTTATAAATTATAAAGCATATTTTACGTATTTCATTTACATTAGCACGAACTGAAAAGGGACGCAAGTGCATTATTTCAACTTACTCAAAATCAAAATGATCAGTTTTTATATTGTTTTCCATTAATTTATAATATTATTATAAGATATAACAAAGTCTGATTACAGTTTTAGGAAGTAGAAAAAAAATTGACTCTCCCGAACATTATCCGTAAAGATTCGGCTAGGATACAACGCATGAATTTTTATGTATACTATAAACTGATCCTTACCAAAATGTCACCTCATCCATATGAACAAAATTTGAACTCTTTAGAGTGATTAATCTAGGTTCATTATGTCTTCTTGAGAAAGTAATAAACTTCAGTTCAATAAAATGTGCGTATAGTGAAATGAAATTTTAAAGGCCAACTTCATTGAAATATTTTTACGAAAAATATTTTCCAGCAAAATGCTTTTAAAAAAAATAACTGGTACGCTTAGCCTGATACATTAGGACATTGGATCCGCAACGGTTCAATAGAACGTAGTGTAATTCAACTAGCTAATAAAACGTATTTCTAGAGCATAAAAAAATTATAATTTGAACTACCGAGTTGCTCGCGATTTTTCTTGGACTAATCTTCTTTTACTCACGAAAAAATAAAATCTATCTATATTGTAAGATCATAATATTTTTATTTGCCTTTTTTTCAAAACACGTACTGCATTCCAAATTTTCAAATTTATAATGATACAAAAATTGACTCCGCACAAAACCAGAATTGGGGGCCATTGAACGAAAAAAAAAAAAAACAGATGCGTTTTGGCCAGAACTAGTTTTGAGCGTTTTTTAAACAATCAATACTAGTTCTGGCAGAAGAGAATCGTCCAAAACTAGTTTTGTCCCCTCAAGAAGAATAAAGCAATTCTTTTCTTTTTCTCATTTAATACGGATGGAATGTTATTTTCAAGAGATATGAGGGAAAATAGTAATTATGAGCTTTATAGTGCTTTTATGTGGGTGGATTGGTACAACAGTATTCATGTCGAGTATATTTTTACAAGTTTTTATTTAACTTAGACCCTTATCACTCTAAGTTTCTGTTCCTATGGTTTGTAAAAAGTTACATTTATTGTGTTTCTTGTTTATTATATTTGAAGAAGCAAGATGATCATGAATGATCACTTCACATAAGCTGCATTTTCCCCTTCATGAACATATGAACATTTTCGACTGATTATGAGAGGGATAAGGTTTACATCCCTTAATATCGTTTCCAGTTCAAATGGTGCTATAATGTTTTCTTGCACGTAATAATTCGCAATAAAAAACACTATACGTATATACATCACACAGATTGTCAACTCAATAATATATTATTTTTTCTATTCAGTTTTGTTCTCTTAGGTTTTGAATTCAAGGGTAGCCCCCTACTTTGCCGTCGTCTACTTCGTTCCTACGATTTTGTGTCACCCGTTGTGCTCTAAAAGATTTACAATTTTAGGTCCTTCCTACGACACACAGCGGGGGAAACTCTGTTCACACTGAGGTATTGAGCACTAGACATTCATCGAGGCAAAAACATTGAAATACTAGTTTCAAAACTAATAGCTGAACGTCCAAAACTAGTATTGACCGTTTTGAAAACACTCAAAACTAGTTCTGGCAAAATCGCATCTGCCAAAACTAGTTTGGGTCGGTTCTTCGCCCAATGACCGAATTAGGGTTTTGTGCGTAACATAGACACTACACCATGTCGTGGGAGCCGCGTCGGTCGTATTCTCGCTTCCGAGGCATGTCCATTTCATGAGAATTTATGTAAAATCTAAACTATTCGTCGAAATTTTATGATTTAAAGACATTTCTTATCTTTATTAAATGTACAAAATAAATAATCCATTAAATATGATTATGATTGTTTCTTAAATTACTTTCTTAAATTGACGTACTTTAACACATTTATTTTTAATAACGTTTTATCGATAATTTCGGTTAGTTTTTCAAGATAGACATACGGTTTTCGCGGACGTTTCTCTAGGACTATTTGAGGCTTACAATATTGTCCTTCGTAATTGTCACCTGTCTAACCGTTTAGGCAGCGTAAGCGAATATCTCTTTCTTCTCCAATTTTATCGACGAATCGGGAAAACATTTTTTTTTTTATCACACATTTAAAAAATAAAAGTTGGTCTGTGTTCATCCTGGACATCTAAACTATATCCTAGAGAAATTTCATCACCATTGATTCAGTGGTTTAGTCGTGACAACAGACACATTTTTATCTATATATTAGAATGGTTTATTTTAATACCGGGTTATGACGAAGTATTTGCATTTCTCCTATTAGTTCATATTAGTTGTGGACAAAAGAACAACTTTTTTTAAACATGCAAAAATCCCTAGCACACATGACGCTTCACGTCTCAGTTTCAGATACAAACTATTACTGTTTAGTGATATATGTTTCATTTGGGTCTTATTCAAGGATCCTATGATCCTTTCATACTATTTTCTACCAAGAAATTTGTTTACTAAAACTATTTTTGAGTATTTCTATGTAAACTTAGAACTGACCTAAACAATCTGAGGATACTACTATCTTACACTAATGGTTCTTATTTTACAAATATATGATTATATGAGCAAAAAGAGAAAATAAGGAAGGTTGGTTGATTAAAGAGAGAATTAAATTTTACAGGATATTCCCTTTTCCATTGGCAGACATCCTTCATAGGAACCAAAGTGAACAAAAACCCAGTCGAAAGGACGGAAATTGAAGCCCGTTCCCCATCCTTTTCCTTCAAGAGACAAAAGAGAGCGTCTTCATTCACTGGCGCAGCAGATAGAGAAACCTGAGGCTGGGGATTCAAATTGAGTTCCCACATTTGTAAGCGCCCATTTCAGTTAACGTTAAACATTAACGGATTTTAAACGGCTTATTTTCCAATGATATTTACACAGAAAATGTTGTTTATTATGTGACATCTTATGCTGTTAACCAAATTATCTGATGGTAATGAAAAACTAAAAAGTTTATTAAAAAGTGTTTAAGTGTATTAAAAAGTTTTACAAATAAAATATATTATGAATTTATTTTTTCCATGTACCTATAAGTGGAGAAGATATGTGATAACTTTCGACCAACTGAAAATGGTGATGAGCTGGGAATAGAACCCAGGACTCATACTTTGATCACATGAGTGCTAACCACTACGCCACCCGTTCACCTACCACAGCTGAAAACCAATTCCTCCCAGATCTAGCCCCGNAAGGGTGTACAGTTGTGGAGGGCGAACTGATGGTATAGTGGTCAACACTACTGGGATCAAAGCAGAAGTCCCGGGTTCCACTTTTGGCTCGTAGCCATTTCCACCTGGTTGAAAGTTATTACAAAATACATTTGTAGTCTCAATAACTTTGTATTTAGTAATATAAAAAATATGATTCACTTTTTAATTTTTATTTTCTTGATCAATAATTATATGTATTAATACAATTCATTAATAAATCAATTATTTATATGAGTAAATAGGAAGTTTGTGATGCTGAAGATAATAGTTGTATTGTATTGGCAAGATGATGTTTGGTTCGTGATAAATACATGATCAAGAGTAAAATTTAACCGTCACATCTACCAATATTAATAAACCAAATCCTTATCTTCCAAAGAAATAGTTTTAGTAAACAAATTTCTTGGTAGAAAGTAGAATGAAAGGATCATATCATCCTTATAATAACCGTTGTACACGTGAGGAATTCACATATGGTAGTTAATGTTGAGCTAATTGAAGCCCAGTCTAATGTAGTTTTTCCTACAGTGTTTAAAATTTGTATTAATGAACTTAACATTACGAGGGGTGTTCCATAAGTATGTGTTTAAATGTTTTATACAAAACCTGGACAACTTTGGTTAAAAAAACTTGGAATTTTGTTTGAGAAGTCCTTGTACATTCCCGCGTCACATACATTTTCATCAATTCTCGATAGACAACAGTGCTATAACCTGCCTTCAAACTGGAGTCTGCAACTGAAATGCGTTCCAAGCATAGAGAAGTTATTGAATTTCTTTCGACGGAAAACCAGACCATCACAAATTTTCACAGGTGTTTACAGAATTTCTACGGAAACCTGGAACTGGATAAAAGCACGGTCCTCATCCACCGTATAGCCTCATCCACCGGATCTCACATCTTATGAATTCCATCTATTTGGGTCACTGAAGAATGTACTCCGCAGGAAGCACTACATCAATGACGAGGAAGTTATTGATACAGCAAGAACGTAATTCAGACACAGACCACTACATTTTTTACCAGTACAGTACTACCATACAGGCTCTCGCATTAGGGTTGCGTAAAGCTATGGAATTGAATGGAGATTACGTTGAAAAATAACGTATTATAGCCAACGAATTGAGAAACAATGTGATGTATTTAAATCATGAATAAAAACCAACCTGCTCTGAAACAAAAATTTGGAGCATTACTTATTGAACGCTCTTCGCATATTATTAAATTATCAACTTTTACGACATTTATGAATCGTAAAAACTTATTTCTCGGTAGCATGTCCGCCATTTGCATCTATATCAGTCAATGGCACGGCATGCTGTCCACGAACGGAGTCATGAGAGTTCACAGTTTACATTTACACACACACATATATACGATATAAGGTGTGTGTGTGCATATATATGTTGTGTGTGTTATGTTGTCCTTTATGTTTTCCTAGATGATTCATTCGATTCAGATGATTCCTTTTAATTCATAGATATGATCTCCGGCGAGGTTTTAGTATATATTTTGTTGACTTTGACACATCGTTCGCCTCGAAAGATTTTTCCGGGACAGTATATATCTATCAGCAAGGGTTAACCTAAATTATAGAAGAAGAGTTATTGAAAATAAACGTGCAAAAATAATTCAATTAAGGAGAGTAATGTATGTAGGGAAAAAATTCTAATCCAATTTAATGCATTGTTTTTTTTGTTGTTGTTTTTTGTTGTTGTTGTTTTGTGTGTGTGTGCATTAAGAAAGATGAAAACTGCATTAAAGTCGTGAAAATTTGGACGAATAGTTTTGATTTTAAAAGAATAAAAATAAAAATTAAAGTTGAAGTGTAACATAACAAAAACACTCGAACGAAGTCTGGGCAGGTTTCTAATTTTAAATGAAACAAAAAAATATCATTAGACTTTCTAGTGATTTGACTAACATTAAACGGTAGAATTACATTCAGTCACGTAGACGGAATATTCTAACTCATTTAATGCATAATTTTCACTTGAAAATAATGAAGGAGAGAGCTTCAAAATGTATTAATGCATTTTCATACTCACAGAGAGAGTATTTGGAGACATTTTCAAATTCTTTTGGATGCAATTGTGGGAAAGCTCGAACTGTTCAAAGGGAACCTATTCACTTGAAACCTCTTGAACACAGAAGCGATGTACGAGTGGAACCAATCAATCGAGTGACCCTTCAGCCATTTCGCCGCTTGCAACTGAATATCGCCGTTGCCGCGTGGGTGCTGTACATTTAGTGGCATGACGAGAAATCCTCTTGTAAATTCATGGTGTACTGCTCTAGCACTGCTTTGGCGCACTTCCAAAACGCGCTTTGCTTTGCACGAGTTCGAAACACGTGGAAAGTGATACACGACAATCCCAATGACGCAATTCATTTAATGCACTCATTAATTGTTGAACAATAAACAAAAAAAATTGAAATACCACACATCAATTTATTTTTCTTTCATTCAACAACAGATTTACCATTAGATACCTCTAATTAGGCTAGGTTATTCTCTTAACTATAAATTATATTATGAAATCCATTCATTCATTTTATTAATACTAAGTCAGCCCACTATCTCGGCCGAAGGACCGTTACCTGGGTTTAAATCTCATAGGCTGCTTGTCACTGTATTAGGTCGCTACCTCATTTTGGATGTTTGTCTCGCCTTGTCGAATCATTGTCAATATTTGTCTCGCCATCTTGTGTCTTTCAATATTTCTTCCGTGCGCTGTTCCTTTGTTCCAGTGATATTTACTTTCTTATATATTTTGATATCCCAGTATTCAACTACCTTTGTCCGACGGTATCGTCTGTCCCACGTTTGGCGATCGTAGCGACGTTCCTGCCCTTAACCTCGTGAAAGTACTGGGACTTCTACTATATTATTTTACATGTTTCCCGTTTAGTTAAAATTTTAGTCACGTATTCCTGAAACATTTCATAGTTTTCCTTTCTCTTGATATATTCTTCCCATCGTGTTCCATATATCCTGCAGCACCTTAACTGGGCGTACCGTACGTCCTCATCTGTAATTGGACAATCATGTAGTACATGTTGAACATCCTCCCCCTCTTGCCCGCGTAAGCACATTCTATCACCCCTTAGATGCAGGCCCAGTAATTGTTAAAATTTCCATGGTCCGTGAATATTTCGCATAGTGCTTGGATTGGCGTAAACCACTTACTGTCTTTTTAATTCTGTTATTTACTGATGGAATAAGCCTGTACGTTATCCTACCTTCCTTGGCCACGGATATTCCAACATTTCATCAATTCGTTGCCTTTTTTTCCCTTCCGAGCTTTTGTCGTTGATTATATCTCTTGGATATCTACCCATACAGTTTCCCCTTGTTGCATCATATATCGTAACATATGTTGGTATAAATCTAGATCTGTGGACAGTATTCTTAGTAAACATGTGCGAATGTTGAAACAGTCTGGTAAGTTTTACTTCAATTCGTTGGTAATGATTGAGTTTTCGATCACTGTGATGTATATTAGCTCTGTCATGCCACACCACCCTGCAATACGTTTGTATTGGTAGTACCACTGGTTTATATAATCACCATAAGGTGGCTTTCCCAACATTTTGTTTTGTGAAGACCTTTCGAGGCCATATACTAATTTTGTCACTTTTTGTCCTACACACATTGTGTGTTTGGTGAATGTTAATTTTTCATCGCGGATCAATTCCGGGTATTTGACCTCTGATCTAAAAGTGAACCGCCAATCATCTCCTTTTATAATTGGGTCCCTTCTATATTTCCCATGTTTCTTGAAGCCTCGTACAAGGTCTTCCGATTTTGACTGGAATACTCGTCACTGGATGGTTGTGCAAGCTCTCTGAAATGTTGTCAATATATTTTGACCTCCTTTCTCCAATTCTGCACGACTATTTTCTTCAATGAGGAGGGCCCCGTCATCAACATAAACAATAATGCTTATCCCGCTTGTATCCATAGCCTCGAGAACCACAGAGGCTATGAACTCCAGAAAACTGGTCCTGTACGACAACCTTGAGGGCATCCCCTCCTATTTCTAGCATCACATGCTAGAAATTATATTATGGAATGTATAATTTTTCACTATCTTTATGAAAACGATACTTTGTTATCGTTATTCGTTGAATAGATATTTGGGTGTTCTTTCTCCCACCCAGTATAAAGATTTTTCGGATGTCCGAATGATGTACCATTATACAAGTATCTTTATCAAACTTTGTTTAATTGTGTAGAAAAAATATACAATATTGATACTATTCACGTCTGCAATCATCATTTACTAGAAATATTTATTTTGATCTTTTATGTATACAAATTTTTATTGAATATCACTACGTTTCAGCAGTTGATAACCGCCTTCCTCTGGTGAATATTGAGTGTAAAAAATGTGTAAACTTTATATTGGTAACAAAAAATAAAATCAAATTAACTACTTATACGATTCCATAGAAAAATAAATATAAAAAACAAACCATGAAAGCAGAAAATTAAAGTAAAGGAGAAAATGTTATTTCTGATAAACGAACTAAAAAGCGAACCCTCCTTCCATCCATCTCCTACCCTCCTATTATCACTAACTCTTGCTACTAACAACTACTACTACTCGTGGGTCACGTTTTTTGGAAAACGCAGCTAACCAGCCAACCATATAGATAACCTTCAGTAGCACGCTATATTACCCTTCAACAAATACTACAATAAAATATCCCCGGGTGAGACTGGGCGATTTCCGATAGACTATATATAATGACGGATAATTAGCATTCACATTTAGAAAAATTCACGAGTTTGAAATGAAGTAAGAAGACACCGAAATATGCATCACGTAACTGAACGTGAGCACAAATTAAAAAATGGGAGCCAATAAAAACCGTGGTATAGATTCAGTGAATTGTATTCAAAGCATTTATTCCATGAATAGCATTCAATACATAAGGCGTGGATAACACGATCCAACGAATGGTGTGATTTTCTTAGTCTTTGTGATAATGCATACTATTTTTTAATTGTTGAATTAAAAAATTAAGAAATGAATTCGTATTCCCCAAAAATTGATTTTAAAAATAGCAATTAGTGCAATACATGCGTAAAGGGTTTTCTTCGTGAACTGCGAGAACGTTTGGCCTTAAAATGGAACGAGTTTCATTAAATTTTGCTATAAACCCTTCCAATATTTAAAAGACAGCATTCGTTGATTAATTCAAAAAACACTCGCCGTATTCTTTTGTTCGGCGTAAGCTTAGTTATTTGTTAGAATATAATCAATGCATGTAACAGCGTATGTAGAGACTCGACGACTATGCATGATTGACGTCTTTCACTGGTTTCACTATGGGAATTGCCTGCTTGAATGTTTCAGCTCTTAATGGAAAAGTTTCTCTGCCATTTCCACCAACAGCGGTGACTCTCTCCCAGAAACGCCGATACAGTCCGAACAACGTATTCGAGAACACAGAAATCATGATGAATACACACGCAGTAAGAAAGTAGTATAGGAATTTGTATTATTCTAGTTGAGTACACGGTTTTTTTTTTCAATTAATTCTTGATTTTGTTATCCTTTGTCGCTGCACACGGGACAAAAATTGAACAATCTGTAATTTTTTTAATATTTATGTAGCATATTATACACAAAACAATATCAGCTAAAAATTTGTAAATGTCTCTTTAAATTTTTTGTGTAGAGAAAAGTACTGTAATAGCAAAAAAAAATTCCACCTGGAGATGTTGATGGAAATATCCGTTTTGAATGTCCCTGATAACGAAAGAGTGGTTTTACCATGATGTCCATCGATCTGACTGTTCGCCTGTGTGCGGCAATTCTAGCTAAACGGTTGGATCATTATCATTCATTTTTTATATAGTATCGGTTTTTTATAGGTGCTGGTGATTTGGTTTTGGATGCAGGTCGCTTTGTAAAAGTCTTGTAAGATAATAAACGTCAGTCACACTACCTCGTTAATTCACTATTTTACGAAAATTGAAACCATTTAGTTATGTAGATTTTTGTTTGTTTGTTTTTCTTGGGGTTTTAGGGCTCGTCAATTATGTAGATGTACCAAGCAGAGAGAGAGAGAAAACACACATATATGAAACTAAGATGACAGATATATTACTAATATAATTCATAGGAGATCGGAAACCCACTCTTGATACGAAATACATTATCGTGTACTTAAAAAGGAATTACTTTTACGTGACTCGTAATACGTCTTTTATATATCAAAACGTCTTGAAGTAGTCTTCACCTAACCAGGGAGGTCACATTCGTTTCGCCAGCAGGCATCTCCTCTCTGCCTCACCAAGCAGGCACACACTCGCCGCCATTCGCTGCAGGGCAGACGGACAGTCACAGTCAAACAGTCGAGCATGCATGCTAACCCTGAACCTTCGGAAGGGTTTTCTCTGTCACGAAATCAACTTCGAACGTTCTAACTTCTGAAGAAGGTTGCAGTATGTCAGCCAAAACGTTTTATTATTAATCATCGACGCGACTCCAACCGGAAATCCAAAATGCTCATCACTCCGGCTGCAGAAACAGTCAACATTACATTTAAAATGTTTGTGAAATTGTCTAAAAATTAAATTAACTTGAGTTGTCTCGCCAACCATTTGTTTATTCATAGAGTCGACTTTCGACCGCATAGCGGTCATCTTCAGTATTCTAAAATGAAAATTAATACATACAAATAGAGATAAATTGCACTGAAATAAACAGAAAATAAACACAATAACATTAAAGGGATACAAGGCGAGAAAATTGGCCGTACTAACCTTCCTCTTTGGTTCTGATTCAAACCGCTTCCCTTTTCCACCCTTCAAATAAAGAAGAAAATGAATTATTTTTCCATTGAATGCGCAACGTCATTTTTGTTCAAGCTTTAGTAGATTTCAACTGCCATTCAAATCTACGGACACAAGATATATACATTGTGAAATATTGTTCAAAATTCATTGCTAATGAAACTTGATTACCTCCTGTGATAAAAAAAATCAATTTTAATTAAATGCACTAAAATATCGCACATATAAACGTTTATAAACTGACATTTTTCTTATTCAATAACACCGGTACAGCGCAAAGTGAATATTATATAGATGTTCTCTGTAGATTATTTATTTATTTATTTATTATTTACTTGCTGTACCTGCCTCAAACAGAGTCAGTACAGGTTTTTATACACTACATATTTCTTAGTCTCATGTACATACATCGATCGTCAAAAAATATTCTAAACATTTTCTTAGAATCTTATGCAAACTCGCAATTTTGTCGCAGAAATCCGAAATAACGTTCTTCTCCTCCGTTTCATTATACTTCTGTAAATTTCTTGTGTCAATCATATATACATTTAAGTACTCATCTAAATACTCTCGCCTCTCGTTCCAAAACTAGCAGCATCCCCACAATATTTGTTCGAACGCTTCATTGGACATTCTACATACACTCGTGTTTTCAGTTTCCCTATTTTTTTAAATATTCATTGCCATCATCAGGTTCCGTAAGAATTTGCTTTATCTTTGGTGAAGGATCGAACCTCTACTTCCTCTTTCCTTCATGACGAACATACGGTATAAATTTGAAAAACTGTGTACCTCCTCCTCTTTCATATTAGCTCTCAACTGTATAATAACCAGTTCACAATTAACACTTTAAACTGTATAATAACCGTTCAGACATTTTTAGATATCGTGTCATTAGGACAAGTGAACAATCTGTGGACTCTACGTTCTTTGTGCCAATTGAGTGACGTCTCTCGATTGTTGAGCTACTGTAAACAATTTCATCAAACCTCATAGATCCATTCAAAATTTACGCCATTTTGTTTAAATGAATTAGACTCATTTATTAATTCCCCGCAAGAACAATTTACAATAACCTGACATTACGTAATAATCACACCATCGAACCAGATGAATAATCGATTCACGGTTAACCTGTGACGTAACGTTATCGATCGATCGATCCACGGACGGACTAACCCTTCGCGCGAGCAGCGCCAGTCTCCAAAAGCTAGCCACGACATGTGGACAACTCACTCACTGCAGAACTCGTCCGAGGAGTCAAAATCAAATCTGATTTAGTATTGTCATCATTCGGCAAGCAAGACGACGACGTTTGTACCAGGAGAAAGCTGAGGGAATTATTTTCAACCTGAAGACTATCTCGTGAGTGCGTCGGCACGCCGTTGAATCGCCACGTGATAAGCGGTCAGCAATTCAACCTCAACTACACATGAACTCAAAATCATCACCTCGACTTCGAGCCAGCGCCATCCGAACTGAATGTTTGAAGGAACGGATCGTCTCACCTGAATTTCAGCTTTGTATTGTTTCATTATTTTCCACTTTCATGTTTCATGTCATTACACTATGTTGGCAGTCCTGTGTTCAACCACACGTCATCTATCTTCTTTATTTTCTGTAATTTTTCTTTACATCTTCTTTTCCTCTATTGTTACCACCTCCCTCTTTATCGGTACTGCTCCTATGTTACATACTGATGATCTAAATTTCATTTTCTCTATGTGTATTTCGAGAGGCATTTCACTCAGGAGAGACACTTTCATTGCAGGTGTAGACGTCACACAACAATTGCTCCCACTTTGTAGGCAGACTCTCTGTAAGTTCTGTAATATTTTTAAAACATAAACCTTGCAGATATAAATCATAACCATCTGGAAATCTATTTATTTTACTGATACAGTAGAATCCCTCATATTCGGTCACGTTCCCGTGGAAAATCTATTTTCGTTCAAACAAAACCTACAATTCCATCAGGTTATCTACAAATAAATAAGCTAATGAGACGTCATTTGAACTCATTGTATGATAGTGTATGAACATACATACATGAACACGAAATAAATCAGTTACGAGTTTATATAAACTTTGAGAGATTAATGTAAATACTTACATACATATATTGGGCAATAAAACTGGTCCTTCCCCTACCCCACAGTGCCCATCGCAACATTGCGCATCTAACATCGGCGTCGCCCCATTTTACCTTTCAGGAGCTTTCTCGGAAAGGTTCGTCAAACAATGTTTGAGTCACCTGCCAACTATTACACGATGAAGGGAAGAAACTGTTAATTCACGAACCGGATGACCCGAAGCCAATTCAACTGTAGCAGCCTTTTTAAAATTTATGGAAACTAAGAAAATTAATGTTGGTTACTTGTCTAATATAGAAGATGATAAATACTCAATTAAGTCGATATTTTGTAGAAATGCAAGAAAAAGTGTATTTGTAGTTGAAATGATTTTCCTCATTTTTAAATGTCATTTAAATAATTCCCAAGAACGCATAATTAGATACAAAAATAAATAAAAATTTTCAGAATAAAATTTTCTTGGGCCTTTAAAATTAATATTTTAAAAATTCCTTTCGAAATATATATGAAACTAGAATATAACTGAAGCTACACGAACATTGCCGTTTGTACTTTGCAGGTATGGGCATGATGCGATGTCAAAATAAACAACTACTGCAGTAAAAATATGATTTCATTAACTTCTAGACATAAATATAATGAAATCATCTAATTCTATTAACTATAATTATTATAAGTGCATTTCAATTCTATGCAAACTCTTTTACAAAGGGTTAATGTTACGAACCAAACGTTCGTAAAGTGCTCATCTACATATTTGTCATCCATTACGAATCACAAGTTATTAGTGTTCTGTGAGAAACTTAATATTTATTCCTTGTGTATAAGTACTCCGTGAATACATAAGTATTCCATAAACATAAACGTTCTGTGGAAGCTATAATCTCCTTGTCAATTGCAAGTTCCGTGATTGATATCGATAATAGTTTCATGAACACGCTCCATGTAAACGTTCTGTGCGCCAGCTATATAAGGAGCAGTGTTCGAGCCACAATCATGCAGTCTTCATGCAGTCATACTTCAGGGTTCGTCGTCATGATACCCTGGGGACACGTCGCCGTGTTAAGTGACATGCTGTCACTCTTCTGCTCGCTATATTCTTCGAAACATTGAACATGCAAATGTATCAATAATACGAACTATTTTTTGGAACATGACTTTATATGCAAAGTCATTCAACTGCTGCGCCATCACTATACATGGCATGGCACTGTGAGCAACTCAACAAAAACATTGAACATACATGTTCACAAACTTTTTCTAAGTTTATTGTTACTGCATCCATTCTCCAAGGCTGTTACGAGAAAACTACTCTACCTTCACGGAAGACCACGGCAATGCGGCCATGGCAGCGGAGGAAAATAATGCTATGAAGCACTTCAAATCTTATTAAGTATTTACTCTCGTACTAACGAGATCTACACTCAGATTAGAGGCTCACTCAAACTAGTGCATCAAAAAAATCCTGCAAATTCTATGGCTATCCTAACCACTATTAATGATTAGTAGGTACTATTGTATATATGAAATTTAAGGAAGTTACAGGGGGGTTTTACTCAAAAACTTGAGTCCAGCGAGGGTTTTTTTTTTTTGTTTGTGTAAACCATATGCGGTCACACTTCATTTTTGCTCACTTACCACTTCGTAATTCTGTTTAAACTGGGAAAAGGGTTATATAAGGGGATTTACATAACATTTGTTTGTGCTTTATATTTATCTATGTACCTACGAAGAAACCATTCTCGTAGTATTGATTGCTCACAACAATCAATCTCAAATTTGCAATCCAGGAGAAAATTTATGTAATTCTACTTCTGTATTTTTAGGAAAATGAATGTATACTTTGTTCTAATATAATAAATGTGTATTTGTGAATCTTTACAAGAATCTGTCCTCATATTTCATCTATTAAGCTTGTTGAAACAGACAAGTCCCCCCCATATCCTCTCCTGTGTGTACAACGAATGGTTATTCGTTTGTAACAGTTAATTTCCATGAATTCCTAAATTACTTAATCGTGCATAGGATTTAAAAGCTCTGTCATTGGCACTTAGTTAAAGAGGGTTTTAACAAATTTTATGTGCTCAAACGATTTTCCGGTAGTTTCTGGTGCTAAAATCAAGTATTATTCCCAGAAAAAAAATTAAATGAAAGTATATTGGTGCTACCTCTGTACGACTCAGATTTAGAATGCAATTCCCAAACAACGGGTAACAGTAATATAACATTAAACTTTGATTTTTGTAATTTTCCTACTACGTCAAAACAATAAAGGAAAGAACAGGTAATGCTGTGTTTTTATGAATAAAAGAAAAAATGTTTAAATGGATTACTAAATGGATTAAAATATTCTGGTTAATATAAATCTTAGTAATTTGAGAAACATTTAAGGGGGGGGGGGTTGTGTGCGTGCGTGCGCGTGCGAGCACCTCCAAAAAACTCACGTCTTTCAACGGCTCTTCTCCCGCAGTGAGTGTCTCCTTACCCCGTCATAAGCGCCACCTGTCAAGACAATTGACGCAATTCCTAACAATTACGCGCGCAGCGCTGTTACATGATAATATAATATTCTCGCAATAAGTCTTTTTGCAATAAGTAAAACTATGCACTGACAATAGATATTTTCAAACATGTTTTTAACTAATATTCATTTCTTTTATTATTATATATAACATGTGTCTTTAAATATTATAATATTTCTTATATTGGGTCTTAAATATTAAGAGACTCCCACTATGCCTTCGAACTGACCATTGAGAGTCTGGGCAGTCATTGCCACCGTTTGCAAGCCCTTCCTGCTTTTCAACACTCTGATTCAAAACCTTCGGACAGTGAGCGTGTCGTCCCTTGAAGACCCGCTTCCACGTGGGCGGAACTATGAAACATGTTAATTCTTTTGTGAGTGTTGTGCAAGATAAGGTGCCTTAACCACGACAAAGTGAACTCAATCTAATTTTTTTATCATCATGAACATTAAGCGTCGTCCCAACCTTCCCATGGCTCAGGTGCGCGCACGTGCGCACGTGCTCACCGTGATCAGCATTGCTGCCAACACCTCACTCCGCCTCATCCACGCGGCCTCGACAATTTGAATTGATTTCGGGACCCCATACTTTCGATTCGGATCAGACTGGTATTGTTGAGTGCACGTGTCATTGCTATTTCAAATGCGCATTTTTCTTCTCGCTACTTCTACATACTATGATTCCCTTCCTTTGTATTTATTTGTTTCTTTTCATGTCTAGTGCAAGTTAGGTTTAAGTACTAATTCTAAGGGTTTTAATAATTATTTTTTCCATTTTTTACTTTGGCATAATTGTTTAGTTTTTATTAAATGTGCGTGTGTACTGGTTCTCCGAATACGTTTGATTATTCACCTATTATCTCCTACCCCATTAGACGCAAGTTCCGCTTGGGTCACTGAGTTGTCGGAGGCACTCTTCAACTTTAATATTAGTGAGCATCCTGGCCCATTGCTCTCATAACACGCAACACATAGGTTTACGGACATTGTAAATGATGTTAATTCCTCTTATATTCGGGACTCATTTTTTCGGTAATTTAACATAATAACATTTTTTCGGTAATGTTAAATAAATAAAGGAACATTGTCAGTTTGGGTCCAGCAGATGACTAAAAGCCTAACCTCAGAAATCCCGAGCAATGTACACATTAGGGGAGGAGAGACCAGCAGAGTTCGGGGAAGTGTCCTAAGTTTTCACCCACCAATTAAGTTTGCAAAAAGTGTAATTCAATTTTTTGGAACAATTCTTTCACCTGCCCGGACTATCCCGTAGAAAGTCGTCACTCCTTCGGATCACCCAATCCGTCGTGCACTTCTCGGAACCGCGCTTTTGTTTGGCTTCTTAGTATGCAAGCAGCGGAAAACTTCGTCGGTAGCGCCCCCCTCGCCGCCCCCAGCAGACACCTCTGCGTGGGATTAGCCCCTTCAACAAATGCTCTCTGCGCCGCTCACGAAAGTTCGCCTCTCACAGAAAACGAGCCACACCTGACTCTTAGATTTCCTCAGCAACTTCCTCCTCGCTTCCAACGGCAATGCGACTGCTCTCAAGTTTTCCGTTATTCGTCAACGGCACCGAGCTCGGTTCGGAATATTCCGCTTGCACGACAGCAACAACGTCCGGAGCTTCGTCACCGATTTTCGAGGTTACCTCTTTGCTCAAAGCACTTTCAAAGATGTTTCTATCAACAAATGAAAAAAAAAACTGATGTGTCTAAGACAACAGTGTAGAAGTGAAATTTCTAGGGTAGTATAAATAAGAAATTTGCTATTTCTGGTAAGACAAAAGAAAAAAGGATTCAAATGAAGCTTTGGTTTGATATTTTGCTTCCGTTCATTTTCTTCCCGCGTCAGTGCAATTCTTTCGCCGAATATCAGTAAAGAAATAAATTTATTGTCACAAAAGCAGTTACACACTGTGTTTGACCACGAGGAGGATAATAAACTAATTTACTCTCCAGAAGTAAGCGAGAGACCATCCCAGCAATTTTTGTAATTAAGACATTTTATGTTAGTTTTGAACGTTTGTAGAATGACTCACGGAAGATAAGTGCTAATATTGTTGTTGGGCCAAACTTACAAAATAATACTTCGATACAGTACAGTATTTAGAAACACCAGGGTGAGTTTTTAGTTTATAGTTCAATGTAATTCTGTATATTTTTGTATTTTCTTGATAATTCTATAAAATTTAATAGGATGGTGAACGCATGAGTATTTTTTAGTCTTTAAACGTTGAACTACTTTCTTCTGTATAAATTAAAATGCATTTCATAGTATTCAACGTGCAGTGATGGTAAAGTAATCCACATTGTCACATATAAACAGATCGAACAATCACAAACCTCAAACCACAGCAATAATAACAATATTAGCACTTATTGTTGTCATTGTACAAAAGTTCAAAACAGTAACAAATTGTCTTAATTACAAAAATTATAATTAATATTTTTGAAAACCAAATTAAATATTATAACATTATTTTGTTCGAAACACGACAAAAGTGATTGTCAAATAACAAAATTATGAAATATTTATGAAAAAGTTATCTATGAGATGAAGTGTTCTTTAAATCCTTCCAGTGTAGACTGTGTGCGCGCGACAACAGCACGAACAGACTGTACTTTGCCGCTGCGACACCGCTGGTCGTCAAATGAAAACATAGTTTTGTTTATCACTTATTTCTGGTTACATATTAAGTTTTAAACGTTTATTGATCATGTGATCACGGCATTTTGCTGACGGCGACTGTATAATGTTTATTCCTTAAAAACGTGCCTGGTCGTTTTTGGCAATGTTTTCGAAAAATGTTAATAACTCATTATATTTTGCATATAGAAGTTCGAAATTTTTAAATATTGTCACAAACACAATAGTAATCATTCGCTGAATAAGAATTATTTTTGACACTTTTAGTTTATTGTATAAAAATTAGTAAAGACGACGTAATGGGTATAGGTGAAAATTTCGCGTTTTTTTTTTTTTTTTTGAAACATTTTTGCTATTTTAAAAGTATTGTTCATTCATAAAACTATTTTGTTTATTTAAGTATATGCACAAGAACATGAAAAAAAATTTCTATGCCTTTTTGTGCCTTCTACAGCATTTCAAAGTGAGGGGTCTATAATAAAAAATCCGATAGTATGTAAATTTCTTATAGTGACTTTGTTAAAGATGTGGAATTAAAAGAAGTAAATAAATAAATACTATCTTCAAGTAAATACAGAAGTTCAACCTTTGATAATATAAAGAATATTTATTGCTGAATATTATCAGTGGAACATCTTTTTCTTATCGTAATTCCTAGAGATAATTATACATTATAGCGCCATGATGCGTCAGGAGAAGGCGTCAATTGAAACAGACACCTGGATCCGTTTTCTCCATTCTGTGGAGGAAAGACATCCCTGTGCCTGAGTGCGAGCACTACATTATTCAAGAGACGTCAGATCTGGCGTATATCACCCCCTTTAGCATTGGTAGTCCTGCCAATTACATGCAGACACTTCAAACGCCAAGCAACTTCTCTTCGATATGTGTTGGTGCACTTCTTATAATTGATGAATTAGTTGTGGTTAGGCTGGATTACGAATGTATGAGAGAGGATTTTTTTTTGTGGGGCTTTAGGGCTCGTCAACATCGAGGTCATTGGAGCCCTTCTGAGAGATGAAAAGGGGTATCGTTATGAATGAATTAGCTGACTTCCTGCAACTTTCTTTATATGTTTTCAATCTGTTGCATGAAAGCATTCTTTTATCCTCCTTACCATTGATAATATATTGAATTTATTTGTAATATTAAATAGACGGACAATAAAAGGAGATTAAAAGACAATGGATAACCAAGTATTCAATTGTGAACCCTACAGTTATATTCGTCATTTGGTTAGAATTTTCTCTTCGCCATTTTAAAAATATTTAATATAACTAAAATACATTACATATGTTATTGACCAAAACTGTTTTATTGGCGAGTTTTGCATTTCCAACTAAATAGAAAACCCTACGAGGAGCTTGAAACTAATATATTATTTCTAATAGCACCAGTTAACTTCGCCTGCAATGCTTGAGGGATAGATCGAATAGTCTTCCAGTGCTGTTGCCGGTCCCAAGCCTAGATAAATGAGAAGTGTTAGGGCGTCTGGCCAGCGACATGCTAAGAAATATGGTTATGAATATTTGTACTTGGAATGTTCTTACCCTACTGCAGCCAGGGAATTGGCCGAACAGGTCGACAAACTTAAACTAGATATCGAAATCTCAAAGGTTGAGCTGGTTTGGTCATCTTTGCAGAATGGGGGAACAAAGAACTGTTAAGAATGTATGGGGGTGGAAACCTTAGGAGTTAGACTTCAAGGAAGACCAAAGAAGAAGTGGTCATATGATGTCTATAATGATTTACGTAGAGTGAATGAGGAGTGGAGAAAGAAAGTTAAAGATAGGAAGACGTGGAAGTGTTTTGTTGACAGGTCAAAACTCTCCCAACAGAGTTGTAGGGCCTCATGAAGAAGAGAACAGCATCAATTTAAAATACTCCACATAATTTATAATGGAAAAATTATTATCAAAGGAAAATCAATGTTCTCATATTTACAATTTGTTCTAAAATTTAAATTAAAGTCTTCCATAAATGATATTTCAGATAGCGATGCACAGATCTGCCTACAGCAATGGATGGCAAGAGTCCAATACAAAAAGTAAACAAGACTATTACTTTGTTTGCCAACGTTGCTAAACATTTCGTATCATCTTCGTAGCTTGTATTAAATCATTCCTTACTTATTTATTCTTCAACATTCCTACTAAATTTTATGTTCCAACAAATATCTAAACACTGCATGTATTCATTCACTACTAACAAAAAACAACAATCTTATATTTCCCGAACCGACGTTCCCTACATTATCAATGTCGTCATTAAGTTATTTGTGTTGATCTTGTAAAATGTAAATGTATATTATGGAAGTTGAAACAAATCCTGATAAGAGAATCGTATTATTCAACAAATTTGTGCCTCTGAAATACATGTGAATGTTCGGGTAGTCATATGTTTTTGGGCCATTCAACTGAGGTAAGTGATTTTAGTCACACAAGTCAGAAGTTATTAGTAACAAAAAAGTAATTAGTTTTACAAACCCTCTTAACAATTTCATCCTCTAACTGTTAAAGACACAAATTATTCGTTCGGATTAAAACAACGTTTCATAAGAAGTGATATAAAACATGGGTCTATATAAGAGATTATTTCGTTCACTCGTCAGTAAAATCCTGACATCTCTCAATCATTTTAAGCACACCTTCCAGTGTGTGAGTGACAAAATGGAAGAGACAATTGCTTCTTCTCTCAACACACAAAATCCTTTAACGCTAGATGGGTAACAAAATTCCAGGAAAGAAATTCTAGATAAGATCATGTTGGAAAAAGAATCCTTTAAAATGTGCAGCCATATCCACAATGGGAACGTTTAAGCATCGCTTTGCTTCTAAGGAAAATGGCTCCCTCTGAATGTGATTCGCAAAGAGTCACACAATGCATCGAGAGATTCGTTCATGAATACAAAGAGCTCTTTCTCTCTCAAGAGAAACAGGTCCATCGAGACTTTCAGTTATCATATCCAAACCTCTGCTCAAAATTGACGCTACAAAAATATTCTAGAAAAGCACACGATGGTATTATAGAAATAATACACTTACTACGACACCATTGCTTTTAAACTGTTCAAGAATTTATTGATTCTTTATAAATAAAGTTTAAATTAACACTCCAATCAAAATTTGTCATGTACTCTTTAATATTGTTTTCGTATGACAAGCTGAACATCCGACATCGTCCTTAGGTTTGAATTTCTTTTCGGGCCTCTTCACATAATCTCACGTAGTCCTATACATTAGACTGAACGATTACCTGTTTGGCCGGTTACATCGAGGTTCCTGTGAAAATATATTTTCGTTCAAAAATAATTTTATTATGGTTATCACGAATAAATAATCAAATGAGACGTCATTGAAACTCATGTTATTGTATTACATGTGCATACATACATAAATGAACATGAAAATATTGATTTATAGAAATATAGATATGTACATATTGATCCACAGAAAAATAGACTCGGAAGAAAGGGGGGAATTAAACTAGCGATAATATTTATTCAGCACCCCATAGTGTGTTTTCGGCTGGGAGTAAAAAGCTATAAGCGCAATACGGATTAACATACAATAAAAAGCAAAACAGATTTAATAAATCGCTATCCAACAGCAAATTGCTCGGGCTAAACAAAAGATAAATGTACATTTAAAAGTGAACAAAAAAATTATCTACGCCGAAAAACGTTTTCAAAAATATTTTAGCTGACAATAAATCTATTAAAAAATTATCAATACACACGTTATCTATTAATGATTCTCTAAAATTATTCACCACTACCTTACTCTTACTTTATTTCATAAACTGCCTACGATTATTGATTTCGTTCGTGTGGTAAATGATGGAGTACGATGGAGTTCATCCATATACGTTGCAGGAAGTTCGTTCTTTTACTAAACGAGAATTTGCAGTCGTCATCGATGCTCACTAAAGTATTTCGAAGCGAAAAACTGACCAAAAGTATTTTACCCCGTAAATTTGGCTTATTAAAACAAAAAATAATAAACAAATGTTATGTCCATTATTTTTGTTAAGGAAAAATGTAAAATATTTTTAAAATAGTTTTTCGCACTATCTTGCGTTTTTCTTGCCGATTACACTGTATGTATTTGTATAAGGGAAGTATTGTAATCATGTGCTCATTTTCACCATATTTCCAGTGTTTTCATTGCGAAAAGCTCGGTCATCCAAATAACATTAACTATTTACTCGCATACGGACATTGATGTGCATTACAATACGTTTATTTTACTTCCAAGCCGCCTATCCTCAGTGCTTTGTCGTTTGAACTCTTGAATTGGTGGACCACTTTCGCGTTATAGTCGTCATCGGAGGATATACGCGGCCATAAAACAATTTCCTCTTCTGCCCTCAAGTGGACATGGAATGTCATACACTGTCATCTGCAGCTTAGTGCGCTATAAAAATGTTAAGGGGATTCCTTCAGTGACCAAGCAGGCGCCTGCTATATTTGAAACGTCGATACTGTACTGCAAAGAAAAATAAATATTTTCTTGCTGTAAAGATTTTCAATAAGAAATCAGGTATAATATACATCATTACTAAAAACATAATTAATATAAGCATTTTTTTAATATGCCAACTTAAAAGTTAAATTCCATATTGGTTAAATATTCCTAATCATCTTTAGTGACGATATATTCGTTTTAAATCATCATTTTCAAGATAGAATCCAAGCTAAACTCGAAAAATAGTTCTTTGTCAACTCGTTTTAACAAGAAATTTCTACTCCTACTTTGAATCCTCAAGTGACATTGTAAACATAAATAGAGCATAAAGCATAAAACATAAACAAAATAATTATTAAAGATTCCAAAGAAATTGGTTTCCTTAGTATGTCTCACTATCAATATAATATAACACAGTCGAAAAGACAGTTGATGTAACTCTCACATTGTCAGATAAGTTAAATATGAAACGGGACACATTCAATTGTTTTACTTCAGTGTTTATTGTAATTTATAATTCAAATTTAATTTTGCGAAATATTTCTGAATTAGCTATCAACTAACACATCCTTAGTAGAGTGTCGATAATTCCTTTTAATACTTACAGAAGGTTTCATTATTTCTATTATACAGGTACACTATCTTCTTCTTTATTTATTTTTTCTCCTTCTTCTTTTCTTTTTGTCACTAATAATATTTTTTTGTTTCACACTGTTCTAGAGATCTTCTGTTCCTCTAATTATGCTTGTACTATATTACCTACTCATCTACATGTCCCAGAAACAGAAATACCAGCAAGAAGTTATTTTTTCGTTCCAGAAATATAGACCCATTCACGCTGCTAGGCGTTCTCTCTCTCTCTCATATCGCCTCTCGAGGAGCAAAAGTCAAGCCCTTAATATTCATCGCAGCGTGACATGACACCAGATCCTAAAGAATTCAAGAATACTCTGCCTCGCGTCCATTGCCCCGCCCAGCGCCTGTCTTCTGTTTCACGCGCGAGCAGTCCGTCACTGCCACTTGAGAGCCTCTCCGCCTGTTCACCTAGCATTCCGACACCCGCGCGACATACATGCGACTCATTGCGAACAGTGGCCTTGTCACATTTTTCAAGCCAAAGTCTCCGCTTCGTTAGCGCGACTTAAGCTTGTTTCGCTCCGTAAATATTCATATTTATGCGCTCGGTTGTGCTGTTGCAGATGGTAAACCCGATTTCGCTCCCGTTTTTTCGGAAGACAAGCGGAGATCTTTGGGGTAAATATGAGCATTTAGGAAATTTCACTCTAATAAATGTCTTACTCTGAGATATTCTAGAAGTCAACAAAAACGGAACAACAAAAAATGCTGGAAAATTGTGATGCTTTATTCTGGTTGTTGGATGACACTAAGCATATCGAATGTTTGATATAATATGATGAGCATTTAGGCAATTTTTTTTTCATTAGAAAATATATATTTACAACTTAATTAAAATACAAACCTAGAAGATAGAAAAAATTATTTTTTTGAAGGGGGGGGGCATTGATCCATAAATCTACCACTGCCTCTTCTATAAGGCAAATGTATCTACAGTAACTAATATTGGAGTGAATTAGCTTTACAAGCTAACTAAACTAACTTCAGATATTAATATCCTTATCGAAATAGCTTAATATAAAATATTTGTTAAAAAACAATTTCAATGACAGGTTTAATTAAATAGTGTTTAATCTTTCCATTCCTTAACGATGCAACGCAGGGACGCCAAGATTATTTTGGGTTCCTAGGGTTCAGTTTGAATTTGGTGTCCTCTCACCTAACCAACCCCTTTTTACAACTCCTCCTCATCCTCTCAATCAGTAGGCCTAAATAGGATATTAACTACGTCTACGACAGGTGGGAGAGGTGAAAATATTTACAGAAGTTCGTCGTCACAGGTAACAATATGGTATGCTACCTTCGCTCTAATTATCTAACTTGCAATATAATCTCGGTATTTGTGTGTAAAGAATTCCTATTTGAAAAAGGTATAATATAATGGAACATGTTTTTCAAATTTTCGCTGAACCTCACGATCCAAATAAGATAAAATAATTTTTTATGTGATCATTTCATTTCAGTCTATCTTAATTTCACCTGCAAGGGCTCTAATGACATTGACGTTGACGAGCCCTAAAACCCCAAGGGGAGAAAATCTACCTTAAATTATAATAAATGTTAAACCATATTACTACAATCACTTCCGTGCGAAGCAGAACAGTGTCTGCTAGTTCTTTTAATAAACTTATTTGACGACCTCCATTAGTATTCTTTATGTTTTCTTTAATATAATAAATTAATAAGTATATATTTCTCCAAACTACTTATTGATCAATTCATAGTTCTTCGTCGAGGGATTTCTTTATCTCGTAATGGAAAATACAGCGAACGATTCATAAAGGATATTACTTAAGTGTAAGTAGTTACTGTAATACCTACTGTTAATAATCTTATATTTTCTTTCTTTTCCATGTAGTTTATTAGTTGATACAGTCAATTTACAATTTGTATTTTAGTGACTGAAGGAGAGGAAATTCCACAATGCAGGAAACGTAATCTCTTCAACACCATTTCTAAATCAGCGGTTAAATGTTTTTTTATTGTGCTATATTTCTATAATGTGACAGAATTTACAGATTTTAATAAGAGAAGTTAATGAGAGTTTCAATTTCCTAATAAATATTGTTTTCCGCATGACTTCGCATAATTTAAAGAATGTTAATATCTCTTATACTTTATCACCCCATTGTTATAGTATAGCATGTCATTTTTGTTCCATTTATTTTTTAAATGTTTATTTCTAACTGTACGCAACCTTCACATGGTTATGTACATTATCTCTGCAGCCCCATCCTGGTCCGGGTTTTTCTCCGGTTTTCCTCCGGGTAGTGGCGGTTTTTCCTAAAGCTGGAATGTCATTAATACCTTTATTTTATTTACCTCGAATTTTTACTGTACAAGTATGTACAATTTACTTTGGAATAATAATTTATTACTCCCACTTACTTGTGCCATGCTCCTTCCTTTCTCTTTTCTGACCTCCCTTGGTCACCTCTAGTTCTTTTCGATGCCTACGCTATTAGGGCTAGGATATCTTTCATTTTCCTCTTTCCTCATTCCTCTTCTTTTTTTATAATGTTTTTATAAAAAAGTCTTGCGATATGTTGGAATTTGTGTTTTGAGTTGTAATTCAGGAGGGTTTTTAGTGGGTATGGCTGAGTCATTCGGCGAGTCCCACACGCGGGGAGAGTTATGTTGGCTCTCCCTAGTGCGTAACTGCATTTTCCCTACCTGTACAAGTTTTAAGGGTTCTAATGACCTCGATGTTGACGAGCCCTAAAGCCCCACAAAAAAAAATTATAAATACTAAATTCGTTACTGCCCTTGATCGGAATTGAAAGGATGGTCCCTTGCTTTTTTCCGGAGAGTAACTTAGTTTAAAGCCCCCCACGAGGTCATAGGCAGTTTGTAATTGCTCTTTTTACAATAAACTTCATTTATTTCATATACTTCGCGAAATTTGATTAATAATGTTCGGCTTGAAACTGAACAGATGCCTTTACTGCTCCGAGAGCAACTTTGAGCTCGTTCAGTGCGTCCTCGTCTTCTAGACTGAGCGTTGTTAAGATTATTGACGCTTATTAGGGATAAGTGATAAAACGAGAAAAGGAAGATATTGATAACAAAGGCGCGGTTTCAAGACGTCAAAGATCGTGTGTTAAATGTGTATAATACGAGATATATTGAAAAGAGAACTGGAATAAAGTACATAAAAAAGATAACTTTGAAAAAGAGAGTGAGGAAGAAAAAATAACTAAATGAGACGAAACGTATTATGAGACACAATAAAACAGGAACATCAATCTGAATTGCGTAAGAACAGCAAAGACAATGGTCAGTGGCGGATGTAGACCGTAATCAAAGGTGGGTGGGGGGGGTGGCTAACCGGAGAGTATTTTTGTTTAAAAATTATGGTTTTACAACACAAATTTTATAAATATTACGTTTAAATAAAATGCATCAAATAAATAATAGCGAACAGTTGAAAACAAATCTCAAAATTTGGGCTCGGGGCGACAGAACTATCTGCGAGCGCTGTTAAATTTTTACATATAAATATTTAACTGTTTAAAATAAACCACTATTCTTTGAAAGTTTCCATCGCGGAATTCGTTCAAATCACACTTTACACGTTCCATTGCTCTAAGAGACGCAGCTTTAGGAGCATACACTATGGAGAAAAGTAGTTTTGTAAAACTGAAAAATATAACTTTTTTGGGTGAGAATGAATTTTTTTAAATAATTCATAAGGAAAGCAGTTGACATACGCATCCATCACGTACAAAATAATTTTTATAAACGGGGCAGAAATTGTTTATACAAAACTCAAAACTGGTGAAATCAGTATAATGTGAAAAGAAACTGCTTTTTTATTTCTTACACGATAAAAATAATAAATAATATTATAAAAAATGTTTTGTCTTGCTGTTTGTTTTTAGTTGACCTCTAAACTCAACGAGTTGTACTTTTTAAATCCGACAGTAGATGGTCAATGAAAATGAAAGAAAATGATACGTTATTACTGACTGTTTAAATTAAACTCCAAATCAATGTTTAGTTTTCCCATACTTAGCAAATGTTTTAATTGTTTCGTATTCATTCCGCTTGTGGATGTTTGGCCTTAATTTACCTTTGCCTGCAAAAAGTTATTTTTGCTCATCAGCGATAGTATTTACCGGGACTTTTTCAAACTAATTATTTTTCCTTGATTAGCCAAAGAGTTTTCAAGTGATGTGAGAAGGATAAAAAGAAAATTTGAGATGTTTAGTCAGTCAAAATTAAACCAAATAAAAATAGTAATTTGAAATTTATAGTATTTAAAATTGGGTATCCATCGTTGTTTTCTCTTTTTCTCATAATTTATTTCATTTTCCACAATCACAAAATACATAAAATAATAAACACAAAATTATATAAACGGAAATACACTAAAACAAGATAACATAAAAATAAATACACAAAAATAGTTAATAAATTCTATTACTATTGTGACATATTTCTGTAAACTTTAACTCAAGATCATAAGCGAATAATTATAACAACTATAACTGAATAATTAACAAGAGCTAATTACTTCCTGCAACGGATTTACATTGCAAAATTGTGGTATCTGGTAATAACTATTGTTATGGTGGATAAGAGGGTGCGAGTTAAAGTACGTCAGTAGGTATTCGTTTTATTGTCAAGATTGTTCGTTGAGAAAATTGTCTGTACCGTAAGAATAAGTGTGGCGAGTCAAGGAATAATTTGGTAAGTCTGTCTTTCGCTGTCGAGTGAATAAAAGTCACAAGTGGAAGAATATTTTGTCCTTGTCAAATTTATAAAACGTGACGAGTTTGTTAGTATTCTTGGTGAGCGGTTTTCTGCAATCTGGAGAGGCTCCTGATTGGAAGGATGTGAAGAGGTACATACCTCGCATCCATAAAGAGCCGCACTACGGATACAAGTGTTATACATCAAGAGTTTTATATCTGTTTCAAGCACAATATATATCGTAATCGTCCGTAAAAATGTCGTACGTTATTACTTATTTCTTATATAGGTATATTTAACTATTACTGTATATTGGCATCTACGTATAGTGGATTTATTTCTTTTATTTATAAAATACGAAAATTGTCGCCATGGTGGCACAGTAAACAAAAAACTATTACTTTAAACATTTTCATTACCTATATCTGTGTGTTTTACAATAAAAGCGTTGTGTAGTTAGCGGGTAGTTGCATGGATGCTCAGACCTGCGCGAAACATGTCTGTCATCGTCCTGAATTGACCTTGTTCCTCCCGCTCCTACTCGTGCCCGCTGACGCCCGCTCCGCTAGGTGTGACATTGCACGAATGGAGCGGAGCGGGGAGGAGTGGAGTGGAGAAACCGCAGATGTGACATCAACCTTTGGAGTCTAATGAATCCATCAACATTCACCACTAACAGAAGGCAAGTTTGGAATGTCTATGAAACTACGTTTTTGTGATCGTGACTGATCACATTCACCAATATTAGGTGCTATGTTAACAGGATCACTTCCAGATTTTGAAAAGGCAACCCCGTGAATGTTGATGGATTCATTAGAATCCGTTAACTCTGTTTTCTTGAGCCGATATTGTGCTTGGCGAAGATCCGGGTGAATTAGTGTATGATTGAGTATCTTCCATTATATTATCCTCTGTGCGCCGTAGTTTCCTGTGTTTTTATTTCTTTATGCTTATTAACTATGATATTCAGAGAGTGGCTCTATTTTGTAGACGTTTTCTGAATCACTTTATGTGCACGTCCTGCACAATTTCGTGTGTTTACGCATTAACTGGCATAAACACTCCAATTTACGTAACAGATGGTGAGAAGTTCCACCAAGGAATCTTGAAATTATTAAAGTCCAAACACCAGAAAAACACTCACACTTAAGCCTAAAACCGTGTGCACTTCTTAAATTGTTGGCCCTCTTGATTTAGGCCCTCTCGTGAAGAGAAATTCTTCGATTATGAATCAAGATGGCCTCGAGGAAGCCCCTCCACGGCCGAACCCACAAAAAATTGTTCAAATTGCAGATAGAGTACAAAAAGCACAACGAAATAATGTGGGCAAATGCCCAACTCAGCAACTGAACTAAAACAGAAATTATAGATGATTTATATCGGAATATACCTAAAATGCAAGAGTCATTTCAGAACACGTCCGCACAACACGGTTGCTAAGAGACCAATCCCCGCTTGTGGAGACAATGACATCTTTTATATATATTCTTTGGAATCAATAAAATACCTAAATAATACGCTAGATGCACAGAATAAAATGGTGCCGAGTGATTTCAAGCATACTCTTATGTGATGACGTCCCCAAGACAAACAAGACCTTTTTAAATGCGTAAAAGGGTTTTTCGTGGACTCTTTCAAAAGGGTGGCTGGACCCTTTCAAAATGGTGCGTGGAGCCTTTCAAAAGTACTATAATTGATCATCTATAATTGAAAAGATTTAAATGCAATGAACTCTTCACTTTAAAATTTCCAAGAAGTATACAGTTAAAAATTTGATCAAAGATGGGAAGTAATGTTCAGTAGGGTATTAATAAGGAATGTGTGTACTTAATACATTATATTTCACATATAAAACAAAATAATACAATCTCAGGCAATTTAATTATGTGCGGGTTCCTCCTAATTTGTTTCATTTTCTGATAAATGTACCGGTACACTTATGCTGCTTTAAATCTGGATAGGTGTTCAGGAGGTAGCTGCCCCTTGTTTTGAAGTCTTCCTGAACAGAGAGAGGGAAAAAAATATTTTCTCATAGTTGGAAAAAGAAACTACCTTGCATTTTCCTGGTTTCAACATAATAATCCTATTATACGGTATATATTACAGTGAAAAACACAGTAAAAAGGGGAAAAACTCACTTCTTATTTCTTGAGAGAAAAGGGTATAATCTTTTCCGTGCTCCTTGGGATTTGAAATTACATTCTCCAACACTCCCATCGTATAAGCCCTTGTAGGTGAAAACGCACACAGTCATTTCTCGGACTTACGTGCCACCAGACGATGGATGCAGAGGGAGTTGTTCTATTTTATTCAAGACACATTTACCCACAGAATAGACAGGAATAAACTCGACCTAAAAGTATAATATGGGAAGGAATGTATTACATCTTTGAATTAATGTACCTTACAATACACCACATATACATATAATGAAATTGAAAGAAATTAAAAAGAAAACAAAGGTTTAGATTGGGTGATATGTATACATACATTTAAATTAATGATGTAATAAATATGATTCTTTAATATTAAATCTTAAGAAGAAATTAACGTGTTTAAATTCACTGTCAATTAAAATACCAAAACTGACAAAAATTAAATAAGATAATATTAGATTTCTTGGCACAAGGAGGTGAAGAAAAATACTGAATCAGCTACAACAAAAGCTCCTGCCTAGTTTACAGAACAAAAATATTATACACCATTTAAAAATGTATCATATTTGCCCTTCTCGAAATCTCTTACTACTTGGAAAACACGTCATTGCTATTAGTATTACTAGACATACCACTAAAATAGTAACAAAAGTTGCAAGAAAGGTTCTTATGTAAATTCAAAACCATTGAATTGGCAGAACAGAATGAAACACGTCATACATTGAATCAGTGGGTAAGTCTTGTTCGTAGAAGACAGTTCCATGCAAATGTGACATCAGAATCACAGAGAGCAAAGCGTTCCAGTGGGAATATTAAATCAAAACCTTACAGTTATATTACTCTCTAACTTAGAAAAATAAATATGAAGTTTCTATGTGAATGTAAATCTTTCGAAACAGCTACACAGAACTTGTCAAGCAACCGTGTATAAGCAATAGACTACTAACCAACTCTGATACATGGTCATCAACGCATGGTGTGATGCAAGAGAGAGAAATGTTTCTCTTCAGTGCATTTTGACATGTCACATGTACAAACATTATTTAATTGAAATATTTATTATGACCTTGAATGTAAGCACCTGTTGAAACGTTATGATATTGAATAAAAATTATCTACATACAAGGTCGTAATAAATTTCTTTCAATTAAGTGTATTTTGTTCAGAAATAGATTTGTTTATTGAAAAATTTGTACCTTGATAGGGCAGTTCATTCAGGTTCAACATAAAGTATAGATACATGGTCCTGAGGAGAAGATGAAGGAGCGTTTTCGTTTCCCACTCATGAAATTAACGAATTGGACCTCCACACAAACCAATAGTTACCAAAACAATTCAGATGGAAACATAACGCATATGTAATTTCACTCCATTTTTTAAGATCTATTACAGAGAAAGAACAGATACATGAAAATGAACAAGTTGATTATCATGCTCCAACAGGACCAAATAGAAATGAAAGGTCTCACCTTTCAGAGTCACAGGTCGTTGATAGTGTAATTGAGTCTCTATTAACTGGACACACCGTATCAGGCATTGTTCTCTTACCCAACTGTTGTGGGGATGGGGTTATAGGATTTTTCCTCTTGGGTGGAGGTGAAACATGGGCAGAATTGACAGTAATTTCTTTCGATGAAGTTGACCTGCACATAAACCAATGTTGATCAAAACAATTCAGGAAAAAAACATGCGCATAATTCACTTTACTGGATTTTACAAGTAAAACTTCAGAGAAATAACACGTGGAAGTATACAGTTTTCACATAAATATTTCTCAGAAATAACTACCTTTTGAGGACATATTTAAGGTTTTTTCAATAATTCAACTGAGTCAAAAAAACTGAAAGATTAATGAAGACGAAATATTAATCAGGTTTGAGGTAGTCCGAAAAATAATCTAGATTAAACACATTGCAGGCTTTTGAGGGAGTTGCTAATAAAATTAAAGTAAACTGGAAACTTAAGTTTCATATACCTGCTTGATCTGCAAGATGAATTCCTCATGAACTCTGGAATTGCATCCAGAATTTCCAGTTGCAATTTCAGGTTTATAGTTCTCAACTGCCTTATTTCCTCATCTTTCTCTTTCAGTTGACCATCCATTTCGCATTTCTTCACCAATTTAGTTTTTTAAATATGGACACTACTTTTTAGAACTTTAATTTGACTATCATCCATACCATTTTGTAAGTACCAGTGCCCTTCGTTTGGTTTGTGATACTGATCTGTTTCTAAAAGAGAAAGTGACGCTTTGGTCGCCGGAACTATTTTTGGAAGTGGAAGGTTCGCATTGCTCGAGCATTAGCAGATCACGTGACTGTTTATCTCCATATAAGAGGAGGCTTCATGCTGCCTCGGACAGAAGTCGAGGGGAGTAGCTCATGGAACACTACAGTGATATTGAAATTACCCCCTTAACGACCTGGAGGAGTAACTTGTTACAAAATAGTTTGTGCATTTTATGATTTTGCTGTAAACCTATTTTGTGTTTGAGATTACATTAAATATACTGATAGATTCTTCAGTAGTTATGTTTCTTGTAATAGTTTGTTACGCCTGATGACGACTTATATTAAAAGTCGAAAACATTGTGTACTTAATAGCACACAATTCGAGGGGAGTAGCTCTTGGCGTATGCCACAGAAATATTGAAAATATTCCCACAACGACTTGGAGGAACAAGTCGTTACACATTTACATCAGATTTATCAGTAGAATAGTTTTCTCCACCTGTAGCATTGTCAAATTTTGAGAAAACATTTCTCTTATTCCGTACTTTAAAGTTCATGCGAATCGTATTCGATCTTTTCAACTCTGTTGCCTACTAACACATTACCAATTACAATCTTATTATTCGGAACAAAACATGCACATAGTCGAAAATTATTACCTTTTTCTTACAATCAACCGATGCATTCACAGTTTTGTAGCACCTCGATTCAATATTTCTTCCCCGCGGGACTTTCATCGATCTCACAAGTTCAAATTTTCCAGGATCGTCTGAAAACCGAAATTAAGAAATGTAATATGCCGCTACATACTACCTAACTAACATAGGAATTTGAGATATATCCCTTTATCTAGTAAGAAAATTAGGTGAAATCAAGAAACATGATATTAAATATCCCTAAAACCACATATGAGAAAATAGCATAACCACTTACGAAATACGTAAGTACTATTCTTACCTTGTATGCCAAGAATAAATGCTCTATAATAGCCAGGTAGAGATTTCTTCTCCTGCTCTTTGGTTAAATCGGGAATCGCCGGTACTCTTTTTTCCATACGAGATGGACTGTCCTCGAGAATAGACTCCATAATGTCCGATACACTCGATCGAACGCCGGGCAAAGGGTTTCGTCAACGTCTTTATCAAAGTCCGCCTCCACAATTGCTTCCGACTTATCGGAAATATATTGAACCTTTATGTACCATTTTATCTCGGCCATCGCAAAAGAAACTCAATAACTACTAGACAAGTAATGACTGCAACAAGAGAGACTCACTGTATCGCACTGTATCTAGGGATAACACGCACACGTGGCCGAGCTTGTGTTCAGCTATGCCGGAAGAAGGTGGCGCGGGAACAGCTAATGGAGCAGCAATAATAAGAACAATTCAACATTATGGTAAAATATTAAACTTTTACTTCGTATATCTCTCCGCGAATTATGCTACCACCAACCATCGCCTCCATCTTCACAGTAAAACCAATTTGTTTAAATGGAAACGACAGAATTAACAAACTTAACTTATCGACCACTTTGATCGAACAATTGTTTATAATTGTCTATTGAATAATTGTTTGAAATTGAAATTATCACACCATAAACTACTAATACAGCCGGAGGCGGAGATAAGAAAACAGTATTTTTTAAAATAATTCCTGTAAATATATCAAGAGTAACATATTTTCGGAATCACAATAATAATTTTTGGTAATATATTGCTTCAAAGTTATTTTCGAACCCTCCATACATTTTTTCATTTAGCGAAATAGCTCCTTGAGTGCAGGACTTCTGTGAAACTGTTTTAACGATCAGGAGAAACAAAATACGTAACAGTATAAATGACATTAATCTTTTGGGATGTGAGAAACCTTATTTCTTGACTGGGAAAGAGCAACAGCAACTCAATGCTAGCAGCTACATAGTTCATGAGTTTCTTACAACCTATAATCGGGCTATATTTCAAGGATAGATAATCACAAATAGGAACTGTAAGAGACAGAAGAAAACAAATTACACATGTGTTCAACTTCACTCTGGTGAATTTGGTATTGTAGACTTAATTTGTGTAATTAAGGTCAAAGTTTTAATTTTTTTCCAGACACTCAGTATTTCCCTGGGTTTGAAGTGACAAACCACACATTTGTGTGTGCTGATGATGCATATGGAAGTAGGCCATTTACTGCCATTTAATGACATGTAAAAGAAAGGAATTTTTTTTAGTATTCGAGGACATAAGTATGTGACTTATCGTCCGAACACAGATTGAACATAATTAGTCTAGAGCCTTTTAGCTTGTGTGTCAAATTTAAGTTTCCCCGTTTTTTTGTTTTTTCAGATTAAGTCTTTCTCATCTAAAAGACTTCATAATGAACGTGATGATTGTCTATTATGAAGCAAAAGGTACAAAATTTATTATCACATCAAGCGTAGTGTTCAAAGACATTTTGTAAACACTTTCTTAACTCTTTATCTTACTAAATGTATTACTTACTTCAAAGGTCGTCGAAGAGTTTCTAATTTTAATTTCGTTATTGCTTAATTTTTTATTGTAGCATTATTACCTGTACTTTATCAGATTTGTTTTAAATTATTTATCTGTGTAAAACATGGAAATACACTTCGTTGATTTTCAGTCTGCCTTTTTCATGGTTGTTTATTAAGTAGAGCTTGTAAATTTATACTGTGCAAAACTTTGCAATTTCTACATTGTTTGTGAATAAATATTTTGAAAATAACTATATCTATTTTATTCCTAATGTAATCCAATTGTTTTCTACAAACTAAACTTGCCTCTTATCTCTTCATTTTATCATTCTTTTCGCAAAAATTTATTTATAAACCAAGGTTAAAATTATGCCTTTATGTACACTGATTCATTGTTTTAAGTGTTTAATGGTATTACTTGTAATAATATATAGATATTATTGTCACGGTAAATTTTTGGCATTGCTCAATGATATCTGAGAAATGAAATAAGCCAACAAATATCATAAAAGTGAAAAAAAAATATAATCCTTTCTCATGAGAGATGATTGATAGTAAATATATTGTTATTATTAAAGGAAGGCATATTATTTATACAAGCTTTTCATTGACGCTTATCCAAAAACTGCATCCTGTTGCAAGAATTTTTAAGGTTTTTATTGCACATAAATTTTGTCTTCTGTGTTAGTATTTAAAAAATAAATATACTATTACTTGGGAATTTTTTATCAGGATGTACCTATTATCTATAGATAAATATAACTTTTATAAATTGTCTAATGATGATTTGAAAACAACAATAAATGTTCTTCAAATTTCTTTATTAAAATTCATACATGCAGAATGGAGTGATTAATTGACCCAAGTAGGAAAAAGTTAGATAATAACGCAAAGAAGGATTTTACTAGCCTTGTTTATACCAGAAACTGGCTAAACAATTCTTCATTAAATTATATTTCCTTTATATTGTTGTTTGTATTATAGCATAACTAAAAATAATATTTATTTTACCATAAGAAATATGAAATCGATAATATAATTAATGTTCCAACTTTTAATTTATGCTCCTTAGTTTTATAATTCTACTGTTATTTTGGATAATATTTATTAACAGAAGTAAATTTCACTATTATTGGTGCTCCATGCCAAACTTTCATGACAATAACACTAGGACTAGTGCAAAAGGAATGAAATACGAAATAATGGATAATAACTGAACACCGACTACGTATTAACAATTCAAATTATTAAAATCTTTAATTCAAGAACGACAATATAAAGGTTTATGGACCCATTTCAATGTGTGCGTGAACCCATTCAAAAGGGCACGCACCCATTGGAAAGGTTGTGTGGACCCATTTAAAAAGGTTCATAGACCCTTTTATAAGGGTTTCTTTCGCCTTGGGTCATAGAGTTTGCATGGGAGTAAATTGTCACGAGCGATAAGGAAATGTATGTTATTTTTTTAAAAAATTTAACAACGATGCGGTTTGATTTTGTTAACATATTCAAATACTGTTCTCAAAGATGCACCGCTCCGTCATCACATTCACCTTTTAAAAGATTAAAAGAACGGAAACTTATTTTAATTACAAGAGACTGAAGTCGTGAAGTACAGTGATATATCTGTTTCATCCGTGCTGTGCAGTGAAAAATAGTTTGTATTTGTTTTTATTCGTGCCGTGGATTATGAAAAATAATTTGCATTTAACTTCGACGACATGTTGATTCACTGACACGAGTTTATCATTAGTTTACATTTAAATGAAACTATGAAAAAAATACTGTGCGCTCCACAATGTAAGCATTGTATTAATTGCATTAATTGCAACCCACTACTTTACACTCGTACCTCATTTGTTATTTCCACAATGAACATACCACAGGACATACGTACAGAATAAACTAAGAACAATTGTAACATCGCTTCTAAAAAAGAAAAATTAGAAATTACTAAATAATTCCAAGGATGATAAAGGTTCATTTTTGAACAAACGATATAGACAATTAAATACTCTAGATGTATACTATTTCGTTAGCTATCCTAGTAATTCAGTAAGCGGAAATTGGCAAAAATGCCCTTTTTACTATACTTTATCTGGCGTGTAGTGTCTACCTTGACGAAATCAGCTTCGAGCAGATACGAAAGTAAGGTCACCTTACATTCTATGCACATTAAACACTTAATGAGAAATTGATTACATTTTGTTTAGTTAAAACATTTTAATGTATCTTATAATTTGTTCTGGTTTACGACCCGTATCCCTCCCAAATTTCATCAAGTTTGGTCACTAATTCCGATAAAATGAAACAAATAGGCGCACTGTCAAATTTATAATATTAGTAAATGTTTATTATTTATTTGATTTTCAAGCAGTAATTATTTCATTCACTTAAGTTTTGAAAATTATTTTTGCTGTCTTTAAACATTGGTCAGTTTCTTGATGACAGGTCCTGTAAATTTAATTTTTCTTTCAATTTGAGAACTTAGAGAATACGGAATAATGCCCAATTTTAAACATAAATGAATTATGATAAATTAAAAGTCGTTTCTATGTTGCTCATTTTTTTATTATTGGTATTAGAAAGCTTTTTCGGCTGCATAGCAACCATCGTCAGTAACATACACTGAGTGTTGAGGAATATTTTTGGCGAATGCCTCATATTCCTCAACACTCAGTGTATGTTACTGACGATGGTTGCTATGCAGCCGAAAAAGCTTTCTAATACCAATAATAAAAAAATGAGCAACATAGAAACGACTTTTAATTTATCATGCTTTGATAATGTTGCTAAAGCACCACAATTACCAAGTATAAATGAATTAAATGAAGAAAGCAACTTAACCTACATCATTCATTCCGAAATGCATTTGTTATTTAATAAGAGAAATGTTATTCAGTAATTCCCGAGAATACAGCATGAGAGGCGGAATAATTATCATGCTAATGTTGCCTTGGGGGTAATCTTGCCAGAGCTATGCGGTAAATCTCGATGTGACGCAGATCCTACGACGGATCACAGTAATAATTAACCACCAGAGAATACATCCTAGCTATAGTAGATAATCATTTGATCATATCTTCTATTTTTACCATCTGACACATCAAGTCAACCATAGGAAGTTTTCATGGTCGCATGTTTTCAATAGTGTTAACCTGATATAGACATTATTGTGATAATGTGATTAGGTTGTTATTTAGGAATGAGTTTGCTTTCACCACATTTGACTCCTCCGTATAACGCTCAGAGACTATGCTAGCCCCTGACGATAATCAAATTGAATTTGTGAAAATTTGATGCATGAAACAATTTTATTCTGTAGTTCTTATATCTATCCTAACGCTTCCTAACTGGCGCTCCACGGACTACACGCGACACTCGTTTTTTTTCCAGCCCGCGAGTTAAAGAACATTTTCAAAAAAAATTTCATTAAACGTTGAGGGAGGGTACAACTTTATGTTGTAAATCTGTGCTGACAGAATTTATATTTGGCACGGCAAGTATGGTGAGAGAAATTAGAAAGTAGTGTTTGAAATAATCCCGTCGTACATTACAGTATTAAAATATTTTATTATAATACTGAACATTAATACTACTTTTTAAAAATTAATAAAAATACGATTTAAATTTTTGAGCTTGAAATTATATAAATTTATTGATGACATTCAAATCACCACGTTACAAATAAATAAATATGACCCATTAATTTTATTCGACGGGCAACATTTTGCCTAACCCAATCCCGTGCCGGTCCTATCGATCGGAAGAGTATTAAAAATTGCCCACGGGATAAGATAAGTTGGACAGCGCTGATCTAAGCATTTAACTTCCTGTTACTTGAAATAAAAGTAAATGAGAAACATTTCCTTGAAATCTTTTTGAGTCTACTAAAACGAGAATCAAACCAGTTTTGAAGAATATAATTTACCAAAATCGAGTGTTTCAAAAACCACCCTTTACGCTTTCTCCGTCTGGAATCTTTGTACTTGTATTTTACAAATGAACGACAGTAATTCCTTTGTAAATATCTTGGTTATATATTTGTATTCTCGTTCTGAACAGGAATAAAAACTGAGATATTGAAGTGAAAAGTTGGAAATAATTTGGGACACAATCGCGTAGTGAACTAGGGAAATCTAATATTTTTAATTTTTTTGGATGTGGTTTCATTGTTTATCTGGAGATCACGTATAGCATATTGGGAGCCTTGAGCATTTCTATGAACTATCATGAATACTTTTCCTAATGTAGTTAAGATATATACATAAATATAAGGAAAGGGCAGTCCCTAGTTCATAGGTTAGTTGAGCATTTGAAACATACCAAGGTTCATTTAACATTGTTCGAAAATGAAACGACACTATTAATGTTACCATTTATCAAAACGGGAAGAATCAAAATCACGGAACTTGCTCAGTAACATCAAGAACCCAATACGAGGTTATATCACTTCGTGTACTAGTTATTATAACGGTACTGTAATTGGATCTGTTCATAGTATGTTCATTCATTCATTTCAATGAACATTATACCTTTTCTTATACTTCTCTGAGTTTCTTATATAAATGCTTTAAAATATTTTTAACCTTCTAAGATGTTGTGTAAATAACTGTCAACGATTTATATTTTTGTCCCTTAAATTAATATTTCCGTAAGTTTTAAAGGCATTTGAGAAAATTTTTATCCGAAATTAGCAGTTTTATGAGAGAAATATACTTATGAAATTATTATTTAGTATGAAAGTGTGTAGAAGTAAAAAAAATACTACTGTCATTTAAAAAAGAAATTTCAATATTACACTGAGACAAACGTAAATCATTCAATACCCGGGAACAAACACACAATGCATGAGGTTAGACGAAACATTGTAATGGTTTCAAATGTTAATAGCAAAATATTGATTGCAATGTTTTAAAATTTTATAAAAATAGCATAAAATTGGCATTATGTATATTCTCGTCAAACTTATTATAAACTGTCTTTTTTCATTATCCCGAACTTTCAATGAGCAAGAGTTGTGATTTATTGTGCGCTAACTTTTCTCCGTGTCAAAATTGCTTGTTTTGTTTGATATGAGTGGTTTTATTCACAATTGTTGAGACCATTGAAATTTCATAGGACTCTTCTTAAGGGTTATTGCAAGTAAGTGCAAAGTATGGTGAATCTTTGTGAGCAGAAAAAAATTAAAATTGTTTAACACAAAACACAAAAACTCTGCCAGAAGACAATCAGCCAGAAGACATCAGCTGCAAGCAGGGTCCTAGGAACAGCGTTTTCACAAGAGTGAATAGCAAAGAAGATCACTTCAATAAAAAATATACCTATTGTTGAAACAGAATTAATCTCATTGAAGCTTATAAAAAGTAAGATTTCATTGTCGTGAAGTTTTTTATTGCTATGCCAATAATGAGTTGAAATTAAGAAATAATTTCACACTATTTATAATGTGAATATTAATAAAATGTTTCAATATGAAAAAATGACCAAAAAACGAATTTTATAAGATACAATACGTATTTTTCAGCCTTCTCCTCGTTTCTCGTAAAAAAACAGCATCGAAACAAATGAATGCTATCGTCCTTCGAATGTCGGCGATGGGCGGTAGCTGCGCGCTCAGTGAAAGGAATTCTGAAATATTTCCTTCGAGAGCGAATAACCTAGATCGGTCACTGGCGCGCCCTGGTGGCTTAAGTCGAACCGCCGTTTTCTGCGACAAGCCGATCTCGCAGTGTCAACAGCAGTGTGGTTCACTGCGTACTGATTAATTATTACTATCTTCAGAGCGGGAATGTCGATTCTGCAGAAGTACGCGGGTGCAGGTCTCTCCTGTTCGCAAGAGTTGACTGATCGTCTCAGGCGTACTTAACCAGTTACCTGCGCGATCGTTTTAAACGTTTATTAAAACAAAAATTGTCTCCTAATCAGTAGATGTGACTCTTTACATGCATGACTATGAAACTTACTAATATGTCCGCCAGAGTTCAATTTCTTTGCGTGAGGTGGACATTCTTGCTTGTACAGCGGGGGTATCTATTGAAATAATTATTCGCGAATCTAGTGTTATTTAATAGTTATGTTTTATCAACAATACTTTCCGAATAATCTATAGTTTGATAATAATACGTACTGGAGAAATGACTTGTTTGTGTTTTATTAAGTACTAATTTGTTGGTATTATGTAAATATTATAACATGTGTTGAACAATTTTTTTATCGTTAGGAGTATGTAGAAATGTTAAATCCGCCTCTGCCTTAGGACCCTTGATAGGAATTGATGGGATGGTCTCTTACTTGCTGTAACATCACACCTCAAGCCCTGATGTGATGTTAGTATTTTTTGGTAGAAGCGGGATCCACATAAATACCACAATTCCTATGGTAGTTTTCGTCGTTGCCACCAGCCCAGTTTCCCAGGCAATTAAACTCACGTGTAAAAGCAATAAATAATGATTTAATACAAATTAACTAGAAATCTGAATTTACAAACTGAGACAAACTCTCAAAATCATTAATACATATATAAATCTGTTATTACACAAGTAATGCTATCAGAAAGCATTAATTTCACGTAGATAACTTTAGTTGAAGACAACTAATTAGTAAAACCCTCTAGGTTATATGAACCTTCAAAATTACAAGTTGTTTTCCCCAACAACTAACTGTTACAAGTTACGACACTCGAAACTAGTAATGATTTTATCAAGACTACCGCAGCAGCCTAACGAACATCTGGTCTCCGCGACCTAGTCTAGCCCGGTCACATCTCAGTGCCAGCGAACTCTACTCCCATGTAAATGTCCTCGAAGTTCTTCACTCCTCCCAATATATACAGTAGAAGAAGTCACGTGATCAACAAATAACCACGCCTTCGCCACCACCGTGCAAGTACTCTTCTTGTTCACCCCTCGGCTTCTAGGAACGCAGGGATTGCGCCGTGAAGACGAACCGCCTTTGGTCCCAGCTTAGTGCCCGCGCGCACACCTTTCAGTGTGTCTTATTGTTCTATTTCCGGCGACGCACTTCACTCATTACTGTGTAAAATTCTTCTTTTCTTTAGGTACACCTAAATTCCAGTGGTCCTCGCATGGGTCAACGTCGCAGACCGCATTCTCCGAGAACAATTGTACCTTCCTTAAAAGTGAAAGGTGTACGTTCAAACAATACCTCAATAACTGAAGAGGCTTAGGGTGGGTCCCAAGTTCGTCGCCCTTCCGCATTAACGCCGACCGGCCACTTTCAATAAGCTTCTTAACAGTATCCGACTTGTGAAATGCGAAGAAATATTAATATTTCACAAATCGCTAGAAGGTCTTGGCTCCGACATTACACTTGCTACCAGAAGGTAAATGAGTTTGTTGTCCTCCACGCAGTTTGTAAATGCTTTTTTTTGGCAGTGAAGTTCATATAATTTATATAAACACTGTGAAGAACATTGTTTTCAAGTACATAATGTAAAAGTGATACGAATTCCAAAGAATTCAAAGATCTTAACTAACCACTTTGTTTATTAAGCATTCCATGTAATGTGTATTTTCCTTCTGCTTGAATTTTAAAATAATTACTACTTACGCACATATTAGCAGACAATACTGAAAACTGTGTTTTTGTAGGTTTTCTTTGTAGTATTTATTTTTTGAAATAAGCAGAAGTGGAAATTTAATATCTCGAGAAATATAGAAACTAACACATGAAGATAGAATATTATATAAAAGTCTCGGAAAACGTTGGGAAAAATTAGTTTAAAAATATCCAAACCTGCAGACAGGTGTTTCAATGCCATCTGTACAGTGAAAAATATCCTACTTTTCTTTGAATATTGTTGTAATTTTTTGGTATGTTTGTTTAACAATGGAAATACACTTTTTCAATTTTATTTTTATTTCAGAATTGTTTCAAAATTTTGAATGTCCAGTATTGGTTTTTTTTCGGATAATTTTCAAATGCCGGATAGTTCTGGTAGTTCTCAATATATTTCAATGGGAATCAGGAACACTTAATTATAGAAAATAAACTCAAACATAACGCTAGGGAAGTCGCGGAAACTAGCTTAGTAACTCAATAAAATAGGAAAAATAATCTGGGTAAAATCACCGAGACAGTGTATCTTAAATCTTTCTCAATCACCTGAGATCGTATCTATCTCAACACTTACGCGCAACAAGCTTTTGAACTCACGGCGTCTCACACGGCTTGTGAACTCTCACTAGGTCACTTACATCATTTTTCCTTCCGAGTAGCATTAATAACTCCGTGGACCCACCCCCAACTTCCGCCCCATCGCCACCCCACTCCACGCTCGCCTCCGCGGCATCCGTCCGAGGCGAAGGCACGCTCGCAGCTGTCCGCAAAGCTCCTACGCACGGACAGCGACAGCTGCTGTTTCAGTCTCAAGAGCTTGTGCTTCTCCCTTGTGTCCCATCTTGGAAACAGGGTACGCTGTGTGCGCCGATACCATCCAGAAAAACTGACTGTCCCAAAACTCACGTATTTACTTCGAAGGATAGATACCGGGGAAAAATTCTCTACATAAAAGCCTTGAACCATTTATCTGTTCGATGAAAACATTCGATTATTTTTTATTTGTTATTATATATCTTTAAATGAAAATTATGTTTAATTTCCTGAAATTATTGATCTGCAAAATGATAGTGCAGTACAGATTGGCTTTACTTAATTAATTATTATTTAGGGGTTCTTCGGAAATAAAATTGTTTAAGGACTTTATAGTTTAGATTTTCTTCTCTCTCTAACCTCAGAAGGAAAGAAGGAAGGAAGGACACGATATTTAGAACATCATTTTTGTCTTCACCAAAAATTTAAAAAATCACTCATGTACTCTTCCTACCTTTATCTGCACTTGAAGATATATTCCAATAGTTCAGCTAAGGCTGATCGTAGTCTATAGATTAATTGATAGACTAACTGAACTTTTTTTTGGTGTGTGTATTAAATAAATGTAACGGTATGTATGACTACAAAGAAATATAAAAAGTCACGCAGGAAAAACTATGAGAAATTATTTAGTTATGAATATAACGAGGATCTGATGTAACTAGAATCAGCATTCAACTCCCACGAAAGATACGGTATTCGATGAAAAGCGTAGTCAATGATCCAGAGAACGTTCCAGTCGTTTAGATGCGACCACGGCGTATTACGATTTAATGCACCGTGGGTTTCCTTATGAATGATATAGGTGGACGACGAATTTTAATCGTTCAGTCAGCAGTTAGGTAGTCTCTCGCATTTGTAACCTTTGGAAACTAGGAACTCGAAACACGTCTATAATTTTTATTCTCATTTTTAATTACGAATCGAAACGTCGTTTTCCAAAAAACACAAGAAAACATATTGATCTTCCAAATATGGTTGTAAGTCCATCATATCAAGGTAAACACAAATTTATGTATTTAACTTGAATTTATGATGGACGTATTCGTTAAAAACCTAAAAATCATATCACAACACAAATGTATTCTCAACGTCGGTTTCCCTATTTTAAAAAAACTATTTTCGTAGGTGAATATTAAGGTCTGGAGACGTAAGTTAAAATACTTTCTTTGTAAATATGTATTCAAAAGAACGTGAACACATTTTTTCACAACTTCATACATTGTAATTTGCTAACTTTCATCTATTAAATTCCCTAAGTTAATTTTTACATTTTTGTATGTTAGGAAGTGCACCGAAAGGTATTTGCGACTCAAAACACTCGCTTTATTTTCCGCATTGTAGTACATCATATTGCCACTACAAGCTCTGAGCACCACCTGACAGTTCCTTCACAAAGGAGCGTGGGTGGATGGTTCACCCAATGAAAGTTAGAGAGCAGACAATTAGGCTCTGGTACAACGGACGCTATGTTTTGTCGGCATGCTAAAAACCGGTGGGGTAATTTATCTTTCATTCCATCTAGTCAAGAAGTTTAATTTATTTTCATGAATAAGTAGAGGATGATTTTATACGAATCTCTCTTTATACTGTAAATTAGACAAGCTAAAAACATTAATTTCCCGACGTTTGATATAAAACTAAATCATGTCAATATACACATAAAAATAAATAAGTAAATAAAAATTAACTTTTTTTGACTAGTTGGACTGAGAGCTAATTAACGAGACTGCTTGTGTCGTTTTACGAACACCCCTCAACGAGAAATCCTAGTTCGGAACTTTGTACAGAAATTTTTCGGGGTAAATAACTTTTTTTAATATTTGGAATGTGTATTTACGAAGCATTTGTCAAACTTAGAATTTATTTTCTTAAAAAATGATAAAGCTTTATGACTATTATACTTTATCAAAGTACAAGATGTATCCAACAACGCAAAAACCGCTCTTTATTTGTTCTATTTTTAATGTCAAACCCCTCAGACATGGTACAAAAAATTGCTTCATAATGGTCAGTGTCGAATAAGGTAAGCTAAATGTTGGTATATCTAATTTGCATGGATCACTATATATTTAAGAACAAAGTTTAGTATCAGCAATTTTTTCAAAAACTGTAGTTGTGTTCTAAAAAAATGACAATATTATATTTCCACATACATGTGATTGCATGTATTCAGCAACAAATTTAGCATTGCACGTAAATTTAATACATCTTGGTATTCTTGTTAAAAATAGGGTGTACTATCATTTTATTGAAAACTAATTCAAGTAAACATGGAATAATTGTTAACCAAAATGACAGAATTTTACGTAAAAAAAATATACGAAAAAAATATCAGCGAAATATGTTAATCGTCAGTTGCTATTGTCTCACGTCAGTTGTTAACTGCCTGTCCATGGCGAACTTGAATATGTTGGTCAGTTCTCCACGAAATACTCTGCCAAGAAGTTAAATGTCTCTTTAAAATTTACAGTAACTGCTTTAAAAAATGTTTTGAAAAATAAAATACGTTTTGCTACTGATAAAACATTAACCCTTCAATTTAGAAATTTATTAATTTTCGAAAATAAATTATTTCCTTATAAAACACACTTTATTTCATCAATATATTGAAATGTTTTCATACATTGCTTAAATGATTGGCTCTGCTGTTTGAAAAGCTAAAACGAATTTGTCTATTTATACGACTTTTAAGTATTCAATTTTCCAGACGGTTGGATTGCATTATATTCAAATATTCCGCGTCGACAAATGAGACCTCGGTACTGAATGATATCGCTACCGACCACTCCAAGCGCCACTGAATTGGAGCCACCTTGCAGACAAGAGGGATCCAACCCTCACAATGCAATAGATGGCATGGCGGTAGCTATTTAAAGGCGTGCACCCACATCGGTCATCATACAATTCGATATTTTTATTTTATCATTATTATATATTACAGTAAAACAGTTTTAGTGATTTTCTAACTTCTGTGCTTTCAGAAAGAAATAAACATTATTAGTACTCTATGTCGGATATACCAAAATATGAAAATATTCTCTATGACGAATATATACCTCTAAATTAGAACATTATCATTATTTAAATAATAATTAATATCCTAATTATCTTCCAGAAGATGTGATTTAGTAAATAAATATAATTTATTCGATAAGAAAACGGAGAAATTATGTCCTTTTAAACAAATTAAGTTGCGTTGACATTATGAATTAAATGAAATTTACCTTCATAAAAATATTGAAATGAGAAATTTCAAAATGAATGCGTTGTCTTTATTCAATGTCCGTCGTATGTAAAACAATTTGTCTTTGATTCCAGGTGTCAATGAGATAAAAAGAAGTGTTTATGGTGGATTTAATGTTTAAAATATAACGATGTCGTTTATTTGCTTTTTATATCTTAAAATAAAACTTGCATTTATATGCAAAGGATGTGACTAACATACTACATAGTAACTAAGTTACTTTCATGTTACCCATGGTTATCCCCAAATGTCTCATTTAGATTCTACTTACTTTCGATTTAATACGTAGAAACCTTCCTCATTCCCTATCTTAACTGTGCTTTCGTGACAATAGAACACTGTTTCATATGCGCATGTTTTCTTGTTCTATTTAAAGTACAGATTCCGGTGATGTTGAGTAGAGTCATTTGCGATAGTTTGTAAAAGAAAAGCTCATTTCGGATAGCAATGATCGCTTGCTATAAAATTATTTTTCCATGAACACTGAGTAGAACTACACCAAAAAGATTACTTATGTTAGAATCGGAGCATCTTAGTTGGTTACCAGCTTTAAATGTAATTAAAGTGATATATTATTTCTCCTTGTACTGGCAAATTTACAAAAATCCGTGACATAGTAAATCATCGCGCATACACATTCGCCATGAAAGAGAGCACGATTCTTTTATAAGGTGAATGATTCAATGAAATCAAAAATTAAATTTTGGGTTGTTAATTAATGTTGAGTCTATCATACCTGCATTCATATTTGATCATAACGGAAGAAATTTTATGTATTGTATGCAAAAATATTTAGTTAATGGCATTCTGTAATCATTGAAATATATATAAAATCTCGTAATATTTTTTACAGTTTTAATTGTAGAAGTGTATGTAGACTACACTCCGTGAATTATCGCACACATCCCATTTCAAAAGGTGACTTCAATATAACCTATACGAATACTGTAAAACACTTCTATGCAACTGCATCAATTTTTATTTTTACATGACTGTAGCACTTATAGAAAGTCCAACTCAATGTTTCATCATAATTTTTGTACGAGTATCCTTTGTTTTTATTTTCATCCTCATCCTCGTCTCACTCTCCACTCCCATCATCGCTGCCTCCGCCATCACCTTTGACCCTTCGTAGCCCTGGACGCCACTTGAGCTCAATTCGTCGTTGCCGCACGCCGTCCGCCCAAGTACCACCACCCTTTGTAATCCCTTTGTCACAACCCAATCGGTGTACAGCTATTGCATGTGTGTGTGTGAGTGGTCGACAACGAACGCACGGAGATAAGCTTAGGATCTGCCGAGCGTGGGCAACCCACTCACTTCCATGGCAATTGTTAGTACCACTTGATTCGGGAGTTAATCTCCAATTACGCTGCGACCTGGGACCAGCCACTCACGCAATGTTGGGTGACTACGTTGTTAATTTGCCACAGACGAACAGAAATGTAGCGATGCGGAGAAATTGAACAGCTATTAATGCATGTAATCTAATTTCGTATTTCTAATAATTTTACTTAATTTAACATTTTACTTATAATATTGTTAAATAATTTTAAACATTCACTTTTCTGTATGAAGAGATTTTATTTTGAAGTTTTAAACATTTAAAGACAATATATGTTATTTACAATAAATGTAATTATGTTTTCTAAATGTTTTTCTGATGTCTACTGACGAATCCATCACGCAGTCGTAATACTCCTGAAGCAATTATGTTCATGTTCATTTTTTTTTTCTTTTCTCATCTTACTATTAATATAAGAGTGTTATGTATTTCTGATTTGTAAAAAAATAAATAAAAGAAATGTAATATTTTATATGGAATAAATTCATTTCTATTCTGTTCAATATTTGTTTCGTTTTGAATAATATATTTGAACTCTTGCAATTCATAATTTTACGAATATTTTCTTTAAATTCTCTCCAATGTATAAACTTTAGAATAAATCATGTTGGAATAGTTTATCTTCAAAAATTAAAATCTGTCAGTGAGGAGCAGATTTGTTTTCGTCATTTAATTATGTAATGATTTCCTTCACAAAACACATCACGAAATGTGGCTATGATGCATCTTGTCTGCGTACTTCGATGGATATGTGATTTTCACCCCTACACAGTCACGGACCGCCCTGAAGTGTTACATTCATCGATTATCTATAAAGTAGACATTATACTCTTTCCACTCAGACGTCATACGCAAATGAGCTTCTCAGAACACAATCGATTCGCTCGCCGGACTTTCACTACGACGTTATCAATACGATGATACTTCCACTGAAAGAACGAAATGGAAATCTTAATCAACAAAGATGATCGAAGGTGGAATAAAAGGAAATATTGGACAAAATGCGCAGTTTTCCGGGAAAATATTCCCTGGATGACTGTCCACCATATTCAATAAAAAATTACCCGTTGTAGGACTCCTTCCTATATCTTACAATAAGGATACTTCACTAATTAAACAAAGACGAAGAAATAAAGAAATTTAACAAAATTTCGAAGAGCAAAATCACGTTCGAGCCAACAAAGTCCCAACGCGACTTTGCATTCACCTCACGTCACATCACATTACCTACCACCAGTCACATGACTCAGGATATAATGTATCGATTTTTCACATTAGGCTAACAAATCTTATCACTTACAAAAGGCGTAGTTCACACGTTTACTCAAAACTTCACACAAATCAAGCTATTATGTTAACATAATTTTTAAATATCGTATTATGAAGGAGGGCTGTTACATATTTCTATTCCAAATTTTATGACTTCTTTCAATTCCATAAAATGCACAAAAATAAATGTTTACATAGAGCTTAAAACAAATACACAAAATATAATAAGTCGACTGATATCAAATAAAGAGATATGATTTCTTCGAGGAGTCTGAAAATAAATGAGCTACATCCTTCTTGGAGCAGCAGTCGTTTGTTTTTCAAGCCTCGCTTCGCGATCACGTTGCGATGCTGACGCTTGAATTGAAGAAGAGATCTGGAGCGAGATGATGTGAAATATCACCGCATCCAATGAATGCAGCTGGAGAAGTCTTATACTCCATCAACCTCCGCGGAGGTCACGTGTTACATAAAAAGCATTTTGCATTGAAGCAGATATGGAGCTCTAATAGGTACTCTGTAATACGTTTCTAGCGAAATGTCACGTCCACAAAAAATTCCTCTTAAACGATGGGTAATAAGACTTGATTGCTCAAATGGCAAATGGGTATTGAAACCAAATAGATTCAAGGTATTTACTTCAAAGTAAAAGGACGTTAAAAACTGACAAATTATTACTCGATACTTCACGATGGACAAAACGGGCGACCGTTGCGTAGTGCCTAACGCGCTCGCCTTCTACCTCCGGGGACGCCGATTCAAACCCCGTATGCCGGTTCAAGTAGGTTTTCTCGGAATTCTCCCGTTTCCCCTGCCTAACGTTCCACCACAACATCAATTCATAATCATCCACCCCTATGTAATCACCGCTTCAGGGGAGGTGCGGTAGGAAGGGCATCCGGCATCCTAGTATTCCCCAGCCAAAAACAATTGAAGCATCACATATCCAAGCCCATTCAGGGACCCCACATGAAGTGGGAAAAGGCTGGTTTAAACTAACACTTCACGATGGACAAAAATGATTCCAAAAATATCCCTAGAGAATTTCTAACATAGGAGATCTTGGATTCTGTACATTTATTTTCACTGGAATAAATTTTGACGTCATTGATGTGTTCCGTAATTTAACACCATATCGAGAGACAATCTCGGAAATCAGATCAAACCCTTATTATTCCACACTAGCTTTAGTCTGTAAATTTCATCAGTGTTGTTGGAGCATTTCTTGAGAAAAAATTCCAAAAAATAAATTCCCGTCCTCTCAAAAAAAAAAAAATCCGGAAATTCAAGAAAGATTGGCCTTGCTATTAACTCAACCTTGTTTTGGTTGTGTATGTTCTCTCTGTAGCCCCATCCTGGATCGAATTTTCTCCAGACTCGAACGATAACGTAACTTTCCCTCCAAAGATAATGTAACCTCTCTCCTCGAGTAGTTTCTAGTAAACTGAGAGGTAAAATTGTTTTTAGACACGTAGGTAAGTAGAAACCGGTCATAAGAGAGCTACCTGTGGTCACTTATTCCCTGTATGGGGTGTGACGCAGGTGTATCGGAGAAGGTCAGATGGATATATTGTGCGTGTTTTGGGAATCGTGGCGAGTGGTGCAGTGTTAGCACACATGCGATCTTTGTTGAAATCCCGGGTTCGAGTCATGCTTCGTCGCCATTTTCATCTAAACTATGATAATGTGACGGGGGCTCTTGTTGACTCGTATAAGACAGAATTCCGTAAAAACAAATAGCACGTAAAACTTGCGTAAATCAGTCTACACCTCGGAAAACTCGATTCTAATTTCGCGGCAGAATACGTTGAGATACCACTGGAGAACAAAACCCTGAAATCTATAAATGTTTCATAATTTCATAGTCTCGACTCAGCGACTTGTTCCCAACTCAAGTAAAAGTACTTCACAGTGTGAAACATGTAATATTCACTTCTGTGTAAACAGTTATATGTTGTATCGAAAAAATAATTTATTATATTAAATAACCTAAAGATACTATGTTAAATAACCTGGTGTGCTCTCGCCCACCTCGACAACTACTCGGTAAAATAGGATGAAGAGGAAAAAGAATTAAATAACCTAAGTGTTAATGAAATATTAACTGTATTTGTACTGTACTATGTAAATTATATTGTATTATTTTCTTCAGTGAGTGATAACATAGTTGTTGGGAACATACGAATATTACAGCGACCATAAAATATTATACTCGTGTATACTTATACGTAAAAAGTAAACCAAACAATTGAAATTGATTGTCACGTCTCATTTCATAATAAGTAATCGTATAATTTGAATTTGAATATGATTAGATTCCTGTTCTCATGTAAGAGAATAATATCTAAGAGTTTCGTAGTGTCTTTGCAAGGAGATTCATACTTCAATCCCCTTTCCCTACCCAGTTATGCGGCGGTTGGATATGTGAAAATTGACATCATCCGTCTTGGAACTTTAACAAACATCAATACTGCTAAAAAAAACTCAATTTTCCTAATTCTGTTGGTGTGACAACAGCACGTGAACACATGTATCCTTTAAAAACTTCAACACAAGCGAGGATGAAAGCTTCCCTTTATATTACCAATCCATGACTATGATTTCGCTAAATAAATTTCTCTTAAGTAGTCCATATGCTTCCCGAAATAAAGCGATCTTAAGAAATCTGACGTCCGTCGTGTTTCCCGAATTAACTCGCATCGCTCCGTGACTTCCGAAACATCCGGGCTATATTTTGAGGAAAATAAACAAAGATCGCTCCACTATTAAATTGATTCTTTTTCTGGAATTATAAAATTTGATAGTATAGACTCAACAGTTTAGAATACGTATGAAAAGATTTTTAAGTACAATTTTATATACATATTTTTATTCATAATTTGCTTTCAAATCGAAATTGAATTAGAATTGAAATAAGTTTATAAACTGCGTGTCAGGTGACTACGCACGGTCCCTGTTTATTATTTAGTTATTTACGTGCATTTATCTTAATAAATAAATAATATTACGATTGTTTATGACATTTGTTAAGAAGATGTCCCAATGATACTCCAGCGTCAGTATAACTATAAATCTTCAAATGGACACACTAGTGAATATTTATTTAACATTACTTCTAATAGAGAAGTGACTGAAATGTGGAATCGCACAGTAAAGTATAGAAACTAAACTCAGTGAACGTAGGCTTCCACGACCGGAGTTAACATAGTACGAAATATACTGGATTGTCTGGGAAGTACCGCGACTCAGTAATCAGAACTACCAACGTTTCGGCAATCCTGCTGTAGCCTTCAGGGCATTTTTCCCGTTCCACATTTTAAGAAGAAAATTATATAAAACGTGGAATGAGTTTACTTTATCGGGTAATTTATAGTTTTCTCTTTTGCTTATTTTGTTAAGAACCATTTTCTGGCTTCTGCCATAGTTAATATTTACTTATCGATTTCAACTCTAGATCTCACGGCTTTTTTCCATCCACACGTTTTGCTTCTCAGAATTTGCCCTTTCGTTCACAAGAACGATTTCGGTAGGATTATAGGAATCGTTTACAAGAATGGTTTTGGTAGTATTTCTTTTTTTTTTTTTTTTGCATGATAGAAAATGACAGTAAAATACATTTCGTTTAATTATTATAACGAAGTGAAATAAATTATTTCCGGAATATTTTACAAAAATTGATATGGTTGTTCCGAAACCAAGAGGATATGTTGAATAAAATTATATGGTCACTGAGGAGTTTACACAGTACATTAGTGTCATCAGCAAAGAATACTATTTTACAATCTGTTGCGATGAATGAAATATCGTACACATACAACAGACAGGTGATAGAGTGTAAAAAAAATTGAACTTTGACAAAATCCATCAGTAAGTGACTTTGTTTAAACTGTAAATGCTTTTCTTGTAATCTGAATGAAAGGAATCATCTCACTGTTGTAAATTAGGACGTATGATGACAATCATTTAAATAAATAAATTTATTGTCAAAAACAGTACAAACTGCGTACGACCACGTGGAGGACAATAAACTAATTTACTCTCGGAAAGCAAGCAAGGGACCATCCCATCAATTCCGATCAAGGGCCCTAAGGCAGAAGCGCATTCAAAAATTTCAGCAAAAATTCCTAGATAAGATACAAAGTTAGCTGCAAGTTATAATACTAATAGAATGTCAATATGTTTGTAATTTAACAAAAAAAATTTTTTTACATATACAAATTATTATCAAACTATAGATTATTCTGAGTACAGTGTTTAAAAATCATAAGAATTGAAATTACACTAAATTCACGATTTATTGTTACAATAAATACGTCCCTAGACAAAGCCTAGAGAACGTGTATAAGAAATCCGCCTCTACCCGAAGGAAAACCGGAGCAGAACCATTTATGAACAAGCCATTCAGGGTTATTGACACCCTTAAACGTCCGCAAAACATCATATTTCCGAGGAACACGAATGGTTGTCGTATTCGTAGAAATCATAATAAAATATAAAAATTACAGATTTACGCAGTAATAAATGTTTAGGCAAAAATTATGTACTTGGTTCGTACTTGAGTATGGTATGAATTGAAGGGTTCGGTTGAGAAAGGGTCCATCATAGTTCAGGAGGGACGATTTCTGGTTCAGAGTGTGCAACTAAAGAAACTAACTTTTGAAGTTTGAAGTAATTACATTGATATTGAAAGTACTTCATAATTAATTTCCAATAATAACTAATTATTATTTACCCACATACCTCGAAAGTGGGTATTATCGGATTTCTGTAAACACTGGAGATGTTACGTTTACAAGCATATCTCAAATTATTTTAATGTATACGACTCATTATATAAATTAATTGAGTGTGATAAACGTGTTAACTGGACAACCTGCGAACTTTTAATCACAACGCTGCACATCATTTAAGAATAAAATATAAATTTCACTAGCAAACTAGGATCCTTGAACTCGCATCATGAGTTCGTCCGACACGAGCAGCGTGATCACTCTGTGCTATTCACGGACGTTCGAAAGACATAAAAACCTCAGCATTTGGCGTTTGTCTTCATAAGGACGGATGGGTATGGATTCAAGACGAATTGCACCAAGTGACGCATGTGCTCTGCCCTTGAAGACTTCTGACATTATGACGTCACTCGGTGGGAACGATTAACAGTTGTTTGTTCTTCCTGTATTTATGTTAAGGCTATGGAGGTTAAAAAGAAAAACTAAAGCGTTTTTTTAAGCGGTGTATTTACTGCATGAACGGAACATTGGGAAAAGTACAAGAATAAGTTTTATTTACTAATAAGAGTTAAAATTGTATTGTATCGTTTATTTAAATTTACAGAATTTACATTTGACAGTTTCTCCCGCGCTTTAATATTTTATTCTCTACAATCGGGATTTTTTAATTTGTTTCGCATCCATTTGAAATATTATTTGGCAAATATCTTACATACTTAAAATTAATACGTGATATTACTTTTTTATAATTGGTATTTTTGTTGGATTGACAATAAATCAACAACCTCCTTAAAGTCCAATACAGTGTTCCAGGTTCACTGTAGATAGAGATAGTCCATGCTACGGCGCGTCTGTTTGTAGCAGATGTAAAGTACTACAGACATCGCTACGTTGATGTAAAATGGAAACGAAAAAGGAAAGACGGACTCGACCTAACCAAATAATCCGTACACCAAGTTAAAAAAGCAAAAAAAATATTTGGTGTGTTTGAATGTATCAAACCTCCAGTAAAATTTTAGTGACAACATCAGTCTGCTTGAACAATTCTCGAAATAACCTCGTACCTTGGTTAAATATCCGCAACATTGTTCTCGAATAATCAAGTGCTATATTTCAGAAGCAACAGATTCACTGTAATGGCGTCGATAAAGCCCAATTTCACTTGGAACTTTCAGTATTTACTCGAAGTAACGGCGTTGAATAATGAAACTTTTTGGTTGAGGCAATAGTTTACTTATGCTCTCTTCACACTTTTTTTTTCTTAAAATTATGGAACATGCAGGTTAAAAGTAAGATTATGAGTCCTTGAAATTCCAGAACACGAACATTGTAATGACACCTCATTTTTGGCAATTGACAAGAGAAATTTACAAAACGATAGCTTTAAGAAAAATATGTATTGGTTAAATTAATACGTAAACTCATGAAGAGATAATGGTCGTTGTTTGGTTAACTTTAAATTAAAGTCTTTCATATTTTAATTTTGTTTCAATGTCTTTGAAAAAATTATGTTGGTGTAGATATTTAAATTCAAAATATAAAAAAGAATTGATTAAAAAATCATTTAGTATTCTCGAGTCCTGGGTGTAATAATAAATTTATTGTCAAAAAAGCAGTTACACTCCTAAGAAAAGAATGAAAATAGTTCAGTACGTTATAATATTAACAGAATACCAACAAATTCGTATTTAATAAATCAAAAAAGTTATTTACAAATACGTATTATTATAAAATATAGATTATTCGGAAAACATTGTTTTTAAATCGTTACTATTAAAATAATTCTACATTCGAAATTTATTATTTCAATAGAATGAATTTCAGTAACATTCAATTAAACCACTATCTAACCTTATCGCCAGAGTGGAAGGTTCGTGATTTAGCACAGACAATCTATTCCGGCCGTGTGTGTGTGTGAACAAAGATCATATCGAGTCATCGCACACAAGGGACAACGCAACCAACGGGATCACAGCCACAGCGGGGTCGGTCGCCCACGCGCAGTGTACAATGCGCCCGACGCGTCTCATAGTGAGGAGAGTTTCGACGGTGGCAATGTGTGGAACGTGGAACGTCCTGCACGTGAGTGGGACGGGTGGAGGGGGGGCGGGGCAGTCTGGGTGGCCTACGCAGAAGGGGAACGCGGGAGAGGATAGGTGATACAGGGACCGGAATAGATCGAAGAAGCAAACGTGTGGCTCAGGTAATATTAGGCTTTGATCATCCAGACGATATTTCAACCCGCCAATTCACGAATTGAATTACTCTTCGCATGACAAGAGGAGTAGTTTATTAGAAAGGAGAGAGACTTTTCTCAAAACTACTTAGACTCAAAATTAAAAACTATTTACGTACGATTATTTATATACACATTGTATCATATGGGCACGCTTTCCATAGATGATTTTTTTTTAGTCATAAATACAATATACAACATAAAATTACAGAATTTCATTATAATCGAAATATAAAAAAATATACAATTAATTACCCACCTTCCTACCAAAATTTTCGTATTTTACATTCAAGTTGCTCTGTGTTTATTTGTTTCATTCGTACTAACGATGACTTGGAAGTATTTTTCAAAGAGATAAACACTCTTACAACTGATGATATCTATAGTTCATGTTGAAGTGCATTCAGTAAGTTTTGATTATTTATATGTGATAAAATTGGAATGAGAAAATACTATTTAAGTTAATTGCAATTCGTGTGAACTTTGAGGAATTTTGTCGTAATTTTCTTTACTAAAATAAATAAATTGAAACTGTAAAAAAAAGACAAATATTACAAGAATCATTACAACGAATGGTAAATCCATGTTTTTGCTGTACCAGTTGAGGAAAATGTATAGGTTCGTCAGAAACAAGAGTTTCTGTTGTGAGAGGTAATTGTATTATGGAAGAAAATACAAATAATTTTAATGAAGAATTCCATTAATTATTGTGTAATTCGTTTCTATGTTCTTTGAAATACTTGTGTTATAATAGGTATGCCAATACCCGTTTCAATTTCATAATTCACGAACACCAAAAAACGCTTTAATGTACACACATAATAATATACAATTCTGATAAGGAATGTATTACAAAACACTGATAATGCTTGACTAGATAATAACTCCACACTGATCGTTTTGTGATTTCACTAACACGATTTAATATTATTGGAGAATAAAATTAAAGATAATGGATTAACAAGGTACACTTAACAAACTTCATTTATTTTATGATGCTTTACGAGACTTATAATTACTTTCTGTGTGTAATTTATTAACCTTGTTTTTCAGTTAGACGTAACTCAGATGTGTTTGGGTTAAACAATTTGAATGAATGATATACACTAAGGAATTCAATCTTATAACCTCTTCTTATTCTTAACAGTCACAATTTATCAAATAGCTGACCCATTTTTTATTACCTCAGTATGGTAACACGATACAGTTAACTTGGATAATAAGTAACAAATAATATATCTTTCTCAAATTCAGTTTCCAGGAATAATTTTGTATAGAAAATCATTGGTTGCAATCTGAGCGGTGAAAAAATTTACTATCACAAAGTTAAAATATGTCGGTCAGGGTAACCCAATTACAGTTTTCACATAATTAGGTGAAATGGAAGAGTAATCCTCATAATCTGAGTATCGCCACATCCAAAATAAATTTTATCAGTTAAAGTAACATTCTAAGTAAACAAAACTTAATTTTTTAAGATATGCACCATAAAAATTGAAAATAACTTCCACTTTCTCTTTTTTCCTCCCATATTTTTTTAGATAATTCAAACCGTGCTTATATTACGAGATCGGAAGATAAGTTTGAAAACTTTCGAGTGGTTGCTTTTGAATACTCCGGCTCCCCGTACCGGTCGAGTATTCTTCCAAATACAATTATTTCACGTCACAATCTTGTTCTTATTCTTTTCTCCAACACATGACCCAAGGCGTAACTGCCCAGCACTAATCGGCTCTATTAGTGTCAGAGACGAATTAACGAGAAAGGAAATTAGCTGCTGCCGTCCGCTCTTTAGATCGCCGCTTCATCAAGCGGATAACGCGAATGCGTTGAAGCAGTGGTATGAATCACTCGAAAATGGGATTATTGGAAAGAAGTGTGATTGATTACGAGGAAACTCTCCGGAAGCAAGGAAGGGACCATCCCATCAATTCCGATCTAAGTGTTTACAGACATCGGTGAATATAAGATTCCTACGCCCCAATGCAAAATTATATTAAGAATAATTTTGAAGGAGGGTGGTAGCATACCTATGGCCAATGCAGTTTATACGGGTTCGAGTACCGAAGCGACACCATTTTCACCTGGCCGTAGACAATGCAACCTCTTCTCCTCGAATAGGTAGTCGGAAATTGTGAGTGAAAATAAAACAAAAATAATTTGCTTATTTTTGTCACAGAATATCAACAAATATATATTCAATATATTTCAAAAAATAAGCTATTTAACAAATATGTAGTGTTATCTAATTAAAAAATATATATATTTATTGTCAAAAAAACAGTACAAACAGCGTATGACCACGTGGAGGACTATAAACTAATTTACTCTCCGGAAGCAAGCAAGGGACCATCCCATCAATTCCGATCAAGGTCCCTAAGGCAGAGGCGGCTTAAAAAAATTTCAGCATAAGTTCCTAGATAAGATAAAAAGTTAGCTGCGAGTTATAATACTAATAGAATGTCAATATGTTTGTAATTT
>NNCF01128107.1:278712-290665 GCA_002313205.1 Laupala kohalensis | reverse complement strand
ATATATATATATATATATATATATATATATAAATAAAACCCTAACATGATACCTCATAGGGTATGAGCAATGACATGTCAATTTTTCTATTATCGAATGTTTCTACCATTTCAACGTTTCATCTGTTAGTCCAGTTGGTCTGCAACTTCAAATACTCCTAATGATTCTTCAGTACATTTCAGATAAGACGTGCGTATCTCAATGGTACTTGCTATCCCATGTGAGTTACATTCCTAAACGGTTGAACTCTTTCTTATCATTCGAAATTTTTTATTTTTTTTCAGATGGCTACAACTACTTATTGCGCAACGGAAACTCTCGCATAAAATGATATAATATTGATTTCTTTTTCCAAATGGAACACCATTATGGAGTGAATTTTCAAGCTCGTATTGAAATCTGTTTGTATAAACCCAATGCACAAATACAAACGTTATAATGATAATACTATATCTATATTTTCAAATTTCACTCTTCAAGAAACATCAAAGAAGGCTCACTAATAATGGATGCAGAAACGTAAACGCATATGTGGTACCATTTTTAGTATTAAATAATTCGTAATTTAAAAAATCGTAATTAGTTACATCATTTTTCATTGATGGGAATTTCAATTAGTTACCTCACCCACCAATTCACAAAGAGACTTTTTTTTAACAATTAACAACAATATTTCATATTATATTAAACATGTCTTGATGAATATTTTTCTTCGGTATTCCAAGAATTGATTTGATAATTCAGTTAACTTCATCGTGCGAGTGAAAGCTGAAAGAAACAGATAACCTTTTAATATTTCGATTGTATTCACGTATCACTGTACGTCTAAGAATGAGCGAAAAGAATAGTTTAATTCTGAATGTCAAAATTTTTGATAATATTGATTCTGTTTTTAAACTCCCAACCTACGTATCTAGTTTAATTTTATATATTATATAAGTATTAGAGAAGAAAATATTGACAAGGTGAAGAAATACCGCCGAGATGTTTTATGTATATATGTAAATAATGTCTTGAAGAATATAATCTATTGTTTAACTGAATTAAGATACCCTGATGAACACACCAATTAGTGTCGAAACGTTGGTGTGAATAAATAATATATGAATATTGATTGTCTATAATAGTTAGAACCGCATACCCTACTTGTATATATATCAAGACAATCAGAAAATAGGAAAATATTATCTAATAGTTTGATTTAAGAATTAGCCAAAGCTTTCTTAGTAAAGTTCAGTACTCCAAATATTGAGTTTAAATCGCGGGACTCCTCAGATTATGTTGGCTGCACTTTCGAATTTCTTTAAACATAAATTTATCGCCAACATCGGTCATCAAATCAATTCACTTGCTCATGTGGCACTATTCTGTTCTTTCTGCATCTAGCGTGTGGAACTAATATTACATTGTGTCATAGTTTATGGTGTTATTAACTTGTATTTTCTTACCGCAAATAGTCGCTTTTATGACAAACATTAATATTTATTCCCTGCACGCGAGTGAGTTTCGAGGGTTTGTTTTGTAGAAGTTCCATGTTAGGCAGTTAGAAAATAATGCATTATTTTCGGAAAATTTGAATGACTGAGTATATGTGAAGAATATTACTTAAAACCATAAATGGTGAATGAAAGTTGCGCATCAAAGGAGAGTCATGTGTCACAAATAGAAATCAGTTCTCAATTTGTGAAATCCATACTAATAAATACATGCGTATCGCAAAAGTGTGTCTGTTTGCTACGTGATCACTAAATCGTGATAAAATGTGGCAAGGAGATAGTTTTGATGTCCAGGATGAACATAGGCTAATTTTGATTTTTTAAATGTATGATAAGAAAGATAAAAAAGGTTTTTGACAATAAATGTCGATAAATCTGGGAAAAAGAAGAGTTATATTTGTTTATGCTACCTAACGGTTAAATATAGGTGACAACAATGAATGACAATACTGTTTGTCTCAAAGAGTTCTACACGACAGCATATATCTGTCTACAAAAAAATAGCCTAATTTATCGATAAAACATTATTTAAAATAGAAGTGTTAAAATTCTTCAATTTAAGAGAGTAATTTAAGAAAGAAAATAATCAATCATCATCAAATTTCATGGATTATTTGTTTTGTCCTTTTTATACAGATACAAAACTTATTTAAATCGTAAAATTTCGACAAATAGTTTAGATTTTAGAAGAATTTAAATGAAATGGAGCAGCCGCGTCATTCCTCGGCAGCGAAAATGCGATGGGCGTGGTTCCCGCGAGATCGTGTACTGTATACAGTTAAGATTTGTAATAAATTTGGATTACTGTGAATTTGAAAAATTATGCTATACATTTTCTAAAAACACAGTAAGTATATTGTAATTTGATCTTACAATATAGATAGTTTTTATTTTTTCCTGAGTAAAAGAAGATTAGTCTAAGAAAAATCTGGGGTAACACTGGGTTATCAGATAGTATTGATATCTTCGATGTTTTTACATGTTTGGTAACTATTTAATAAAATTATAAAGGAGAAAATATTATTTTATACCTTTATGAAAGAAATGTTTAAAGGAACACTACAGCAACATCAAACGTGCTCTACTTTTAGAAAGCACGTTTTGCATTAAGCATGGTCGTGCACTGTTACGAAATACTCAAGTGTGATGTTCCAGGGTTAATTAGTTTACAGTTGCGTGCACGACCTCCTAGCATGCGTGATGATTTAATTCAATCATGTCGGAATAATATTTTACCTTCGGAAAATTTGCTTAACCAGTGTCAAACTCATCGGTATTTTGAATAAGAATGAATTTTTAATAATTTAAATTATTTTTGCTCTGTTGTTACAATTTATTCATTCCAAGTCTTTTTTCAGGAAGTTACGTGCTATCGAGCGTGTTGAACATTTTAATCTATAGAAATGAAACAGGTATAAATTATTTATTAGAGTTATTTTTTAACTCATTTAGTTGATTTAAATATAAAATGTGTTCGGCGCGTTTCATAAGTATACTGAACCTCATGACAAAAAATTTAAAAATCCGATATGAAATTCCAATGTAGACAAATTCATAACTATTTTGCTTACTGTTCTGACAATTTTGTCAGAGCATTGCAAATTCAGGCATACTCAAAATGATTAGAAAACTCTAGAAAAAAGAAATAAAATTGTTATAAAGGTAATTTAAAGAAAATTATTTATGTGAACTTTTATAAATATATTTTTGGTTTGAGGGTGTGTTTGTGCTTAAACGTTTAGGACCAAAATAAGTCCTTAAAATACACCTTGTGGAAACTTTTCCAAACACTGCACTATCACGGATTATGATTCCTATCAAAATCTCTATAGTTTTCTTTCCCCATGACCTTCTTTGATTGTAGCATAAGCTCTGTAATAGTTTCTGAAAGGAATATTACCAGCTATATTTTTTTATTTGTATAAATGAATTCTTGTATTTTTTTAAAATTTCACACAGATGAATAAACTTATATCAATATTAGTCATAACAAATAGAAACAAAGAAGAAATCCTGTTGAAATACTTTATCACTGAATCAGATGTGGATAAAGATTATTTCATGTGATGGCAATCTTAAGATACTGTATATTTAAGACGTAATAAAAAATTTATCATCATCTATTCAGTGCTTGGGTAATTGAATGCATGTCTCTGTGCTTTAACCACATACGCTATCAGGACATGGAAGGCCCCCTTACACGATCAATAAATTGATATAATATTTTAGGTCACTCTGTAGATTGTAAAGGCGTGTAAAGGAGTTACTGAAGCGAAAATATTGGAGGAAAGAATGTTGAAAAGAATTCAACATGTTTATTTTTTAATGAAGATCTGCCAATATATTGAAGATTGCATTATTGAACGTTAATGCCTACATATACTTAAAATGTTTGTTAGTCTCTGTACGTGTAAAGCACTAATCGCACATTCAGAAGCATTTTGTCTGTTCTGGAACACGTGAGGCTAATAAATACAATAGAACGAAAGAATTAAAAACAAGAATGAATATGAAAAATAACTTCTGCAGGGAAAACTAGAAGTTAGGGAGATCATAGAGATAAATACTCCCATTTTACTTACTACTATTTTAGAACATTGTAATTGATTAAGTTTTATTATTTTCTTACAATGGGACCTCTAATGTATAATCTGTTGAATTAATAAAGTCGACTCAATTCAAAACATCGGTAAGAGAGTTGCCATCTGCTGATACGTGTTCTCAGAAGGAAATATTTTTACTGAAGTATTGTCCAATATTATTTAGCCGTCAGTTTTAATCAAAATATCAAAGCAAACATATTGAACGGGATATGTTGATCGCGTAAGGTAATCTTAAGGATAAGCTGCAAGAAATTTACTCTTCTACCTCTTTGGTATTAACTTTTCTTTTTTAATACGAACTTTCTTTCGTAGACTTGTAATGTTTTTTAATATTAAGGTCAACAGATTTTCAACATCATCAGTTTAAAAGAAGGAACAATACATATTCGTGGTTACATGACATTCAGTACCAAAAATCATGTCCCTATTTTGTTGCCAAATTCAACAAGGCCATCGCGATTGTCACCATGAACGTTTCTCATACTTAAAATTAATGACGAAACGTTTTGTGATTAAGATAAATAAAATAAACTTTAAAAACCTTTTTTTAAACAAGCTTTTATACAAAAAGTACTGTACTAAAAAGTAAAAACAGGTAAATGTAAAATTTCAGCTCGATCTGAAGCTTGGTAATTGATTTTTCGGCCCCATCCAACTTTCAACGGAAGAACTTCATATATACGTACATACGGACGAAGCAAGTTCAGTAAAAGTATTACAAATCTACCCAGAGAGTTCGTATTTTTTTTAATACAGTGGAGGAGTCGCAATGTGTGTTCTGCGAAATTGAGACGTAAGTCGGCGTTAATCTTCAGGGACAAAATAACTTGTTGCACAACGAGTATCCTCTAATAAATACCAACCCCACAACAAAACCAAACTCGAAGAAATGCGAAGAGTGTAAAGAAGGATGAGGAAGAGAAGACGGAATATCCCCTTACAGTGTGTAAAGGGACTTCGCTCGTGTTGGTGGGCGGGACGCATTGCATCTGCCAGTGGCGAAGGAACAAGATAAAGAGGAAGAGTAGGGGCAGGGCAGGGCGTGGCGTGGCGGGGATGGGATGGGATGGGACGGAGGATGGGTGGGTAGCCAGCCATCCCGCACAGTATCCTTGGCCCGAGCTCAACGCCAAACGAAGCGTCACTACCCGCCGATGCTTCACACCCAAGGGAGCCGCTGCGCTATGGTCCATGGATTAGAGAGGAATGAAAACGGAAAAATAAACGTTCTCGCAAAAATAGGGGGCAGTCACGGCCGTGAAAATGAAAACTTTGGCACCGACGCTGATGTTATTTCTGTTACTCAATTCGATGTTTTAGCTAATATTTAGGAACCATATTTCGTGGTTGAAATATTTTTAATTTTGCATCTCAAGATGTTGTAAAGTGTTCTACTGCACATAAATTATCACACTTCTTAGTTCGAAATTACATCTACTTTAATTATTTTCACGCCCTTTGCCCACGAATCTGATGATAAAAGAGCAGTCTCATGTACGAGATCAGATCACTTATCGATAAAATTTACAAATAATTTCATTCATGTTGTATATATTTATCAGATTTTTTAACTTTCATGTAGTGTAGTATATACAATGGATTTAAATATTTTGAAAACAATATTTTGAACAATGTGATAATATTGTCGAAGAAAGAAACTAAGATAATGCGTATTTAAAGACGAAATTCTATTGTAGAAATTCCAAAAATAAAAATTAACCATAAAGGAAATCTTAGTTTCGATGATATTTACGAATGGACGACAGTGCATTCTTTGAAATCCATTAGTCCGGAAACAATATTTATACACACCCGAGCTTACGATGGAATGTCTGCGAACGGTCACAAAGATGTGAATTATGATAACTGTGGATGCTGAAACGTTTATGAAAACTTGTTTCAGTANCCCCCCCCAAAAAAAAAAGTTGCAATTTTTGCCTTTCAATCTTTCAAAACAAATTGTAAAGGTATCACCTACAGAGTGGATATTGTTTTTCCAGAATTTCTTCGAACGCATACAAAACTGTATATAATTTAAAGACGACTTTTAAAAAATAGGCAATATTTCGTGTACCCAATTTGTTTTGTTCATTCATTGTTTTCGAAAAAACGTAAACGGTGGCCCTATGAATAAACAGAACTTATATCTAGTTAGATCGGCTGTTTGAATTAAATGAAGACATACCATCATTTAATTAACAATATTTAAGATGTGCAGGCTATATCACAGGTAAAATCACTGGTTTATTGTCAAGTATCACATGGTGAGTGATATCAGATGTACATAATACACGTAGATGTCGAACGAAGTTTCAAGGCTACAGTTTTTGAAGTAATCTGTACATCTTAAAACATATTAATATTATCATCCACAATCAGAGAGTGGGAAGACATAACATGCCTTGGTTGCCTTTTATATCAGAAATGTTGTCAAAGCACTAGTAGTTTAAAATTAATGACGAACAAAATTCGAAAATGCTCCTTTATTTATCTCAAAGATCATCAAGAATCATAAATGGCACGACCTATCCGGCACGACACAAAAATGGAAAATAAAATTGTGCTGAATAACCACTTAACTGAGACGTCTTAAATGTTTTAGGAAGCTCTAATATATTATAGCTCATACGTGAGTCATCTTAATCACAAAATTAATTATTTAACATTAATATTGTTTGCTTCAATACTTTCACTAGTTGTCCTTCTACAAACCTCGTTACATAACTATTTTATCACTACATCTTATCTGTCTCTGTAAATATAACTTTTTTCCCGTCATTATATACCAATTTCAACAAATGAGGTATCATTACTAAAATAAGTTTGTAGACAGATACAAGATCGTAATCTTACATTTTAACAATGAGACTTTTTCGTATCCTACACTTTACATAAATTTCAAATCTGATAATTTGTTTTGAAAGACAAATCGAGATCGAATTGTAGTTAGTTCCTCAAGTCCCTCATGGGAAACGCTATTCACCCATTGGTTATTTATCTTAAGGTAAGGTAAAAAGAAATATTTGATAACCGTCGTAAAAGCATTTACTGCTTCCACTATACAATGTGCCCAAATCTCCATAGAGGTGGGTCGTTGCAACTGGAACTGTCTCGTTGCAACGCTCCGGAGTTACCGCTCCAATCTCAGACTAAACACTTCCACTTGGTAGAGTCTAGCTGTCTCTTCCTCGCAACGGCGCTAACTGTTCCACTTGGAACCGCGACAAGCCATTGCAACTGTAACTGCTTCCCAATTCCCTCTCCCAAATCACGGTTAGATGGAAGATCAGACCTATTGGACTGAATCTCGCCAAAAGACAATAAATGAATAAAATAATGCAACAGCAATGCAGTCTGCCGAATTCAATCACACATTGAACCCTGAATGAAACTGTTTGTCTAATCACGGAATTCAGATTACAACACTCGTTTCCCTGTAATCTATATAAATATGTGTCAAACATCAGTTTATAAACATAGATGGAGAAAAAAATCCTCGCAATTCGTTGCACCTTCATATCGTTAAAATACAATTAATTTCAGCGTTACGAAGTGGGACTGTCGCAACAGATTCGTTGCAATGGCACTGTTTAGTGGAACTGTCTGACATACCTCTAATATTCCATTTTAGAACGACTGCGAATTCTTCCCGTGGTTCCTTGTATTGTTTGTTACTTCTTTTCTGTCAGAAATTCCAACGAAAGGGCAAAAAGTAATTCAAAGAAAAGGGAAATTTTCATCGCGTTAGATATTTCTGATTCTCCCATTAAGGTGGTACCAGCGTAGGGAGAATTAATTCACTAAACTCTCTTAAATAGGCATAAATAAAGAGTAACGTGTACTTATTGTGATTTCAATTTGAAAAAACATACCCCCATCCGGGCCATTTAAAAGAAATAATTGCAAATATAATTTTTGCGTCACTTTAATCTATATGTCACCGGACATTGCAACAAGATATTTCGCTTTTTCTGAGGTGTGATGCATAAATCACTAAACCGTTATGCACAGCCACCATGTTCTTAAATGTTGTTGCGCCATTCAAATGAGTCAAGCGAGTTCTTGGATTTTTTTTTTACTATTAATTAACAGATAGAAATTAAATCATGTTTTTTCATCATTACGATTCAAAATGTTGGTCATTAAACAATTACAATAAAAATATTTAAAAAATTGTACTTTTCAGTGATTCGACTCACTTGGAGCGCTAGTCCCACCCAAAATGAAGTGAACCTCCAGTGGTTTCTAGAACGTATTTCGTTCAGTCTCACTTCACACCGAATTCAAATGCAAGAGATAATTAGTAATTGTTCATTGTGAGACCGGTATCAGTGCATTATTTCACATCCTTGTTACTTGTGATCTAACAGTGAGCGGAAGGAGAGACTGGTTTGTTTTGATGAGATAAGAAAAAAAAATTACTGCATTACCATGTTGTTTTTGTGTTCTCTGATGTATTCGTGTTACAATTTACGGATTTGAATGAAAGTGATGATATGCTAAGTAGGATTAATATTTAACTACTTCAATAACTTTTTTTGTTAATTCCATCCATTTTTTTGAAATCCGTCAAGGATCTCGGAAGTAAAATTTCAATGTTGGCAGTATTTTAAACTGATTTTCCGTGGATCGATGGCATCATAAATGACAAAACACGAAGGATAAATGAGTCTTAATAAAGGCGTGAAAAATACTTATATAAATAAATAATTTATTATTACATCGCTTGAGTATAATTATTGAATCGAAAAAACAATTTTACATCTACCATTCCAATCTGAATTTTGCCATCTTTTGTCATACTGAGTTGTAAACTCATGTAGCTTTCACAAAAAAGGACAATGAAAATTCTCATTTGCGAGTGTGGAGGTACACTTTAAAAATAGCTAACACTCTCTTGAACGCATATTTCTCTCAATTTATAGGCATGGAAGGTCGCTTTCTAGACTCATAGAGACATTACGATTGATATAACTGAAGTTACCAACAGAGTAATTTTCTGTAATATATGATTGTAAAACAATGTATCAGACTTTATCCTATTCTAAATTTTAATTTGAATGGTTCTGCTCTATGTGCAAAAATATCTGAAGACTACTCTTTTAATTTTCAATACCTTGTGTATCAAATAAGCAAACAAAATCTTATATATTGTTTCTAATTCTAACAATTCTTCAGATTCAAAAGCCTTTTCAAATCTAGGTCTTTGTATTAACCTTTTATTATCAATTGGTTTTTCACACTTGTAAGCTCGCGAGTTGGTTTCTTCTCCAGACGCCCTTTATGGCTTCCCCTGTCTGGCTCCAAGTCTAGGCACTAACAACAAGCACTCCAGGGTGGATAAAGCGGGTGTTTAAAAAAAACGTAATTTACAAATGTTATATCGAAAATGAAAATGTAAAAGATGAAACAATTGGATATAGTCAATAGATTTTACATTGATCTAAATTATCTTACTTCCTTTGTGTGATTTGCCCTTCTGGTTGCGATGAAAGGGAACGCAAATTTTCTGGGACTCTATTGCAATATGAACGTTCACATTTATATCCCATGATTATTCTATTGACCTGAGTAATGTGGCATGCACTTTCTTTCCCAAATATATGTTGATTATAGACAAATTCCATGAGGTTACGTATTTAGCATTAACAATGTAAACAACATGGCGGAACAGTTATGAATACACAATACAACATTAAAATTAGATCATATTTAAACTTTAAGACTCACAATGAATGAGAGTGGTGATTTAAGATATTTAGTTAAAACCCAGATTTCTTTCTTTCCCTACCCTGTCCGAGACACGCCTTTTAATCCGTTTGGTTGGCACTGGGCACGCCCTGTGTATGAAACCCGCCGGCGCGCAGCCAGCCCGAGTCTCGAGAGTGGGAGGCGGAGAAGGAGATCTTAATAAACCGAAATTATTCGCGATTAAAGCCATTCCAGCTTGTTGACAAGTATGGCGTCATTTACACATTTACTAGGCCAAGTGGAAGAAGATATTAATTTCGCCAAGAAATAAACCAACGCCACTCTAGTCCTTCGTCTCCTTCTTCGCATTCCATGTTTCATCAACGTCGGCGGCGGTTGCGGCGTTGAGTGTCCTTCGAGCGTGAGGTTCAGTCTCACATGAGTCGTGTGCGGAGCAGCATCTTCTGCTTCCTTACGCCCCCACCGCCGCCGCCACCGTCAACACCTCCATCACGGCAGAGGAAACCTCCGACAACGCTGCTGCAGCCGCCGCAGACACAGCAGACGCCGCTACCGTCACCGTCGTAGACGAGCTTCCGGTCACAGCTGCCACCATGCAAGCGAGCGGAGCGGCAACGTCTTCCGGGAAGAAGAAGTCGCGTTATCCGCAGTATGCGGCGGCTGTCATAGGTGAGCTTCCTCAACGGACCGTCAACCATTAAAATATTTCAATATACTCCTTGTTAATGGGAGACGCGATCGGGGATCGAACACGGGACTTTCAGTTTTACTCGCCACACTCCGTTGTACTACAACACTCCGTCTCCCATTTTCATTCAACATAACATGATTAATCTGTTACCTGGCGGTGTGGTTAACCGCAATTTAAGACAATTTTTATATTGCCGACGTTTCGGAAACTTATATCTTCTTCATCGGGGCTGCATAAATTCACAATACACTATCACGCATAACAACTACATTCACTATAGCACCCCCTGAAGCATGTGCCATGTCGACACGAACGAGACTTAATAACCATTATCTATAATTTAAAAAATATACTTTAATATGGGATTAATCGTTTTGTTTTCACGAAGCCCTTAAGATTAATCTTATATGTATTGGGAAGTCAAAAATCCACAATACATGCATGAAGTTATTTTTTAATTTCATTTTTATATTAACCAGCAAGACCAAATATTCTCTAACTTTATTTTAAGTATAGGAATATTCGTCAACCTCAAATAATCTAAATATTAAAAAATACAATTAATACTAGTCCTTGATGATATTTAAGATTACATTTTATAGTTAATTAATTAATTTATTTTATTCAATCAGCTCGTTTCACTTGCAGAACATTATCCCCAGCGTTTCATTCGGGGATTGACCCTAGCAAGCTAACAGATGGGTTTCACCTCCAAACGTTTTATGGGGTTTCGCCCCAGTCAGATATCACTCAAGCGTAGTGGATAGTTATTAGCAATCCAGTGTTCTCCTTATGGTGAAAATTCGGAGTCTCTGTTTCACGACATACAGTGTGCCGGATGTGAATAAAGTTTTGATAGTGCGCACTTTTGAGTTGTGGGCTACACGGTGGGAAATTTTTTTTATTTTAGTTTGAGTGTTTAAACACATTGTAGTTGCGTCAAACAATCAACGTTTGAGTCACTGCCTGTCAAAACACCCTGAATTAATAAGTGTTCTGGAAATTCCCTGTACCGGGTGACGACGCGAGGTGTGCTATGTGTATGTGTTCTGAACGGGGGAGGAGAACGGAGTTCGCCAGTTTGATTGCCCTCTAGCTTCAGAGTCTTTTTTCTACGAATCAATTCGTAAACATGTTATTTCTTTCTTAGAATCAATTTTTTGTGTTTGTTTACGAGTCTGTACGTACAGCACTATAAACTGAGTTGCAATGAAGTCTCAATTCGGAATCGTCGGATTAATCGGGCGAACGGATAACCGACCAGGGTCTCCGTCCCGACTCGACCGGATTAGAGGGATTCTACTGCATCTTTCCTCAGAAATTCTCATTGATCTCTCTTCTGTCAATATCCTTTGTTTCATAGTATTCCACTCCTGTTGTCAAAGCATCTCGTATACTTCCAAGCTCCATTACTTACTGATAAAATAACACGGAAATTTTGCTATATATAT
>NNCF01128107.1:237639-278374 GCA_002313205.1 Laupala kohalensis | reverse complement strand
TCTTATTGATTTTCCTGAACTTAACTTTTTGTAGATTCAGAACTATGAACATTACTCCTTGAAAATTGTTCTGTAACATCCACTCATCTAAAACAACGTCATTTTCATGCCTCTTCGCGTCTGCAAGTCTTTTACTTCTCTTAAAACTCGAGAACCACTAATCCGACTTTCGTCAATGTTTTATTAATTCATAGATATGTTCTCAGTCAAGGTTTGCGTCAAAATATATTTCATTTCCTTTAGCATCACAAGTAATTAGCAATGATGATAATAAACAATTAAATCGGGGGGGTGGATAAGTGCTCAGAATGATTTTTGTATGCGCTGCCTAAACTGTAGGAAATAGGTGATACAATGAATGGCAATATTGTCCCACTTAATGTGTTCTACAAGAAATCCGTGACAGCACATGTCTAGCTACAAAGGTTTACCCAAATTATTGAAAAAGAAGTTTTGAAAATAGTAGACATGAAAAACACTTCAACGTAAGATTGCCGGAAATAAAAATAAATTCTCTACAAATTAAATATATCTCGTGTTTTGTGCATTTAAGAAATTCGAATATTTTAGATTTTATGAGAAGCCGCTGTCGCTGCTACCGCTATTGTGAGTTGTTTTCACGTGAAACAAACATAGTGAAACTTATCAGTTTCGACTATTCTGAAGTATAGAGAAGTGCAACATAATAAAACTCAATAGCGTTGCCGGGGTTGCTAGTTCTCAATAAACAATCTCGTAATATTTCCGGGCTACACGATGTCCCCACATAATACTACCGTAACTCGTTATTGGTTATTTTATAAAGCAGAAAAAAGGACCTGTTCACATTTTATAATGTCTTCATCTTCAATACTAAATAGATCTACCCTATTTATTGTAAGACACAATACACTTTCCTTACGTGTCTCCAATCTATAATACGTGTTTGTTAAAAAGCATTTTATCTTCAAATACAACTCCAAGGTATTGTTACAAAAGTAGTAATAATATTTGAAACTAAACATTCAGAATTATTTTCATATTGCCTCTTGACTGTTTCTTCGTTTCATAATAGCAATATAGGTACAGAATCTTGACAAGGTTGCACACATTATTTCTGTAATTAACCCCAACAATGACCTTGAACATCTGCTGCATTTTGAAAGATAAATCTTGACTTCAAAAACGACAATCAAGGTTATTTCACGCTCACTTAAACGTCTTAACGCTTATCTTATTCTCGAGATTTCTTTCCTTCATTCGATGGATTGTCCTGGAATCTCATTTATACGAGATGTTTTTCCCAGCATTTTACAGCCCCGAAATAAATACTTGCTAATTGCAGAATAGAAACAAACATAGAAAAACAGCGGTCAACAGAACAACATAGTTAAGGTTTTTTTAGCATAAATAAAATGTCAAAAAAGCAGTTGCAAAATGCGCATAACCACGTGGGAGATAACGAACTAATTTACTCTCCGGAAACAAGGAAGGGACCATCACATCAATTTTAATTAAGGCTTCGAGGGCAGTCGCGGATTTACATTCGTAAAGAAATATTTAATAAATACGTTCTGTTATCCATTTATTATTCCAAAATAAATCGTAGATATTCCCACCTACCCAAAATCCTCCACCAACCGAAGGTAAACCCGAGAAAAACCCGTGCTACAGAAATACCGCGTAAGGATTACGTACTAATTGCGTAAGGACTAGAAATAAACTACTATACATAAAAAGGATAAAATACAGCATACTTTTTAAAAGGAATTTAATCAGGATCTAGAGTAATATAATAATAACAGGAATCAACATCAGTTACATAATCCGGAAACAAATTTTATTTCAAAATTGAAACTCATTACATTTGCACTCTCTTCTAAAATTCTCAAGTGAGTAGCGCCCTCTGGAGATTTTTTTTAAATTCATAACAATACTAATTCAATTCGAATTTCAAAACAAATTTTAAAACTAATGGAACATATTTAAAATGCAAGATTACTACGCCTACACAGTCTAGAATAGAATCTTTGTATTTATATTATTTGTGGACTATTTGAAAATGTAATTCTATTATGAAATAGATATTATTATTATTAATATTATTATCCTATGACAATTGGAAAAGGAAAAGTGACGAATAAAAAAAAAGTTACCTTGTAGAAACAAGATACAGCGATTCAGGTATAGGGGCGGCGCGACTTGAGTCGGCGGAGCCGTTAAGAACGCTGCTATTATCTTCCTGGGAACATCATGTCACTGTAGGGCAGTAGTAACATCATCGCCCTTTCCATGCGTTAGCTCGTTGGCTGCGCCAATAACCTGTCTCTATAGACCCTCGTGAAACCAACAGATGTCTTTGCCTGGGGTTTTCTCCGGTTTTCCTTTGGGTAGAGACCGATTTTTTATACAGACTCGCTAGGTTCTTACCTAGGAAACTCTATTGAAATAATAAATCTCGAATTTAGTGTTATTTTGATAGTTACGATTTATTACCATATTTTCCGAATAATCTATAGTTTGATAATCAAATAACGTTTTTGTGTTTTATTAAATACAAATTTGTTGGTATTACGTTAATATTATAACACATCGTACAATTTTTATCTTATCTTGTGACTGTGTTGAAATGTTAAATCCGCCTCTGCCTTAGAGTCCTTGATCGGAATTGCAGAGTTGATCCATTGCTTGCTTCCGGAGAGTAAATCTGTTTATCATCTTCCACGTGATTCGTAACTCTTTTTTTTACAGTAAATTTCAATGGTCGCTACCTTGAAGATATTTTGACAGCCTCTGGTTATGTGAACTTGTATTTGCCATGACCTTCAGAATACAGCTAGTTTCCAGACAAAAGGATCGTAAAAATGTAGCGCTCTTGACTCCCGTACTCAATTCACACATTTTCACGTTCACATATACATTCAATTTACAGACTTGCATAATTTTATTCTTCCTTGAAAACTGTTTAAACAATCCTCATGGACATTCATTCAGTCATATCAGGTACAGTTTGACATTATGAAACCTGTTTTATGGATTTCGTTCAAAGTTTTGTGAGTGTGTAACATAATAATAATAATAATAAATTTATTGTCAAAAAACAGTACAAACTACGTATGACCACGTGGAGGACAATAAACTAATTTACACTCCGGAAGCAAGCAAGGGACCATCCCATCAATTCCGATCAAGGGCCCTAAGGCACAGGCGGATTCAAAAATTTCAGTAAAACTTCCTAGATAAGATAAAAAATTAGCTGCGAGTTATAATGCATATATAATGTCAATATGTTTGTAATTTAACGCAAATATGTTTGTAAATTTACATGTACAAGTTATTATCGAACTATAGATTATTCTGAGAATAGTGTTTAAAATTCATAAAGAGTTGAAAAAAAACCCACTAAATTCACGATTTATTGTTACAATAAACATGCTCCTAGACAAAGCCTAGAGAACCTGTATAAGAAATCTGCCTCTACCCGAAGGAAAAACGGAGAAAAACCCGGGCCAGGATGGGGCTACAGAATTTATGTACACAACCGTGCCAAAGTTGAGTACACATAAAACTAAATTAATATGAGCCATAAGACAACACAATCATGCAAGAAAATAGTTTTTGAAATTGTTATAAGTTGTTTAAAAAGTACTACAGCAATGGCGTGATAAAGCACAAGACGAATTTAACTTTTGTTAAAATCAATAAATTCTTTTACAGTGTAGAAGCACTGGTGCAGGAGGTAGTTTTTAACCGCGGATTTGAAGATATTCAATTTCATAATATCTTTTATATTCTTGGGCAGGGAATTATATAGAACGATTCCCGAATGGTATGGTCCCTTTTGGCAAAGAGTGGTTGACACTCTAGGGCGATGAATATTACTACTATTGCGTGTATAGTGTTCGTGAACGAGACTGTTTCGTATAAAGCAAGGGTGGCACTTCAGTAATTCGGACTTAACAAACACGACTGTTTCATAAATATAAATGCAGGGAAGTGTTAATATATTTAATTCCTTGAATAAAGGTTTACAAGAGTTTCGGGGGTGAGATTTACAAATTATCCGAACTATCCTCTTCTGAATTCTGAAAGTTTGAATACTCTGACCGGAATTACCCCAGAAGGTAATGCCGTAACGTAAATGGGAGTAAACGTTTGCAAAATATACGCAACGGGAAATACGTGGACTAACTGCGTTAACTAAGATTCGGAATGTGTAACACAATTTGCTTAATTGGGAATTAAGATTGACAACGTGACAATTCCATTTGAGGTTGTCTTGAATATGGAGATCTAAGAATTTTGTATTCGTAACAGTTTTTAATTGTGTTTCGTTTAGAGAAAGAGAAACCTGGTGTAAAGATTTTGTATTACTATTGTGAAATGACATAGACACTGTTTTGTCAGTGTTTACAATGAGACGATTAGCATGTAACCAAGTCGATAGGTTAGACAAACCTTTTTGAGCATTGGCGTGTTTACATAGTAAATTAGTGTCATCAGCAAAAAGAACCATTTTGCAATCTGATGTGGATGATGACATGTCGTTCACATACAATAAAAAGAGTATAGGGCCGAGAATTGATCCTTGGGGTACTCCGCAAGTAAGTGGCTTTGTTTCTGAAAGACAACGCTCAAGTATTTTATTTTTAGTATAGGATATTTCTACTTGTTGATATCTATCTTTTAAATAAGAAGTTAGCCATTGATGTGGAAGTCCACGAATGCCTAAAGAATGCAATTTGGTAAGGAGAATTCCGTGATCGATGACATCGAATGCTTTGGATAAGTCAAGAAAAACACCCTGAGGATTTTCTCCACTGTCTAGAGATGTGGTAACATCGTTTAAGAAGGAAAATATGGCGCTTGTAGTGGAAAAGGATTTCCTAAAACCGTGTTGATCGTCAGAGAGAATGTTATTTTTTGATAAAAAATCTAGAAGACGCTTATAGAATAATTTTTCTAGGATTGTTGAGAAAGTGAGTAGTAGAGATATTGGTCGGTAATTTCCAATATTAAGTTTGTTTCCTTTCTTGTGTAAAGGTTTTTCTTAAGCTCTCTTAAATATTTTAGGAAACACCCCTTCGGATAAAGAACTATTAAAAATATTTATGAGTGGATTTAATTAATTAAATTTAACAATAAACTCACGTATGTAATCTACGCCTGTTGAAAATTTGTTTTTTAATGAGCTGATGATTCTCATGACTTCACTGGCGTTAGTTTCGGAAGTGAACATAGAATTGGGTACGTGGGTGGATATAATTGGAGGACATTCATTTGGATATATTGAGTTCGTTATTTTACCTACTTCTGAGAAGTAAGAATTAAACAAACTTGCAATGTCCTGAGGATTTGATACGATTTTGCCATCGTTTTGTAAAGAAACATTTTCTTCGCGATTTTCAGAAGTTGACGTGTAATTTTTAACAATATTCCACATGGCTTTCATCCGGTTGTTCGATTTTAGTATATGCCTGTCGTTTTCCATAACTTTAGCTGCATAGACTACTTTTCGGAGAATAGTCTTATATTTACGAAAATAATTATGGAATTCGGGTGGTTGGTTATAGTTTTGAAAGAAAATATAAAAAGCGTTTGTTTTTTGAAGAAATCCTTATTCCTTGGGTGATCCATCTATTGTATTTCCTTGTGTTAATTAACTTGCTTTTTATGGAAAAGCTAGAGTTGTAATGTTATAGGAATATTGAGATAAATACATTGAATTTGTCGTCGGTGTTTTGGCAATTGTAAACATCTTTCCATGTTTTTTCATGCAAATAATTTATAAATATGGATTTATTTACGTCATTAAACTCTCTTGTAAATTAGTAAAGGAATTTAAGCGGTTTTAGTTTATTATTAATTGTCAATACTTGAGCAAGGTGATCACTGTATCCGGCGATAAACACTTCAGAAAGATACGAGATTCCATTGTTGACTTAAATTTGATCTAGCAATGTTTGAGATGAGCCGGAGAGGCGAGTGGGGTCATTTATCGTAGTAATAAGGTTGAAGGAGTCGATAACAATCTTGAATCGATTAACTGGTGAATGTGCAGAGTCGGATGTACTCAAGAAATCGATATTGAAATCATCAGATATAACGATAGATTTAGTAGATTTATGTGCGATATGTTCTAAAACATTTTCGAAGTTCCGAAAAAATATGTCAAGATCTGATTGAGGAGGTCTATAAATACACAAAACAACAATACCGGTGTCGGTCAGTTCAACTGCAGAAATTTCGAACACACTATCTACGCAGAAGTTCTCGTAGCCTGTCAGTGGAGAAGATAAAATATCATTACGAACGTAGATACACGTACCTCCGTGGGGATTTTTTCCTTTAAAATTTTGCCGACAGTAAGAACTTGCTAAATAATACGTAGAAATAGCAGTATCGTTGATGTTAGTTGAAAGCCAATGTTCTGTGAGGCATAGCAAATCAAATCGACTTTCGTGTACCAGAATTTCAATGTCTGTCAATTTGTTTGAAAGGGATTGGACATTATGATGAAATAAAATTATTTTATTTTCACAGAGATTTTTTGATTGACAAGAAGTGGAATCGACATTAGATTGTAGAGAGGAATTTGTATTTGGTACAGCTTCTAGTTCCGGATCAAGCCCGCACACTGCACCTGAACGCGATTGTCACCTTCGAGTACCACATCGTACTCCTGAGCGCAAGTTGTAACGGTGTATGGGGGCGACAGGAGGAATAGATGTTGACGTGGGAGATGAGGAGGCAGTAGGTGAAAGAATGGGGTCAGGAGAAGAAATAGCTTTGGAGATTGGAGGAGGAGGTGATGAGGTAGAAGTAGAGGGAGGTGGAAGAGGAGATGAGGTTGGAGCAGGAGGAGGTGGAGGAGATGAGCAAATCAAAAAATGTGATTTTTGTGTCTGCCAGGTGATGTTTTAGGGGATGTAATCTTTCATTCTAATACTCCTCATCGTATACTGCAGTATGGAATTACAAATAGTATGTAAATATGAACCTAGTACCAAGTAGTTTGTATGAATTATAAATGTAGGTGTATCTGTTTTTTTCGGTGTATGCGGATGTAGTAGAAATATTATTGGTAACAGTTTGTCACATAACTTTATTCTCATGAGCAAAACTAGTTTTATCTTCTAATCTCATCTTATGACAGTACAGAGTATTGTGTGAGAGACAGAACTTGTGTATGTGTCATGGGGATTAGAAAGAAGTCTTCATGGTGTACGTGCCCATCTATATTGTGCGTCTGTGTTGAAGTTTTACGAACGTGATAGAAAAAATAGAGTTCAAATGGACGAAGTTTTTGTTTTTTTAATTTATCAGGAACATGAGAATGTATTCTAGTGGGTATGTAGTTCGATATTACTTCAAACCTTATTTGCCGAGACAGATCTCAAAATATAGATCAATTCAAATGAGAGTCCACCCCCCATTCAAAACTGCTTCACTACTTCTAAGTTTCAACGGAAGTTTTACCAAACCATGCCTAAAGATTTTATTAGCAATAATTCTAATGTACACTTTAGTAATGCCTGTTTAAATAATACTTTTTTAAATTAGGTCTCACCATTGTCCAGGTCATTAGACCCCTTTTGTAAGTAACATCTACTTACCCCTAATATCACATGGGATTCGATTGAAATTGAAAAAAGGCAAAGTGGAATTACACACAATAGTTTTCATTCGGTAATTATTTGAACAAACAGAAAACATGTCGTAATGACTATCTATTGTCATTGTATTTGAGTGGTTGCCCACAAAATTGTACCATTCTGTTTTAAACCTGAACTTTCAATCTTGTTTAGAGTTAAAATATGAATTCTATAAGAGGAAACAAATACGAGGATCGTCCAGAAAATAAAAACCAACGAGCGTAAGTAGTAAAATCTACAGATATCTTTACAAAACTATATTTACAATGGTACAGAACCTTAAATTATTTTTCAATGTGTTCGTCATAGCGATCAAAGCACTTATTGTAAAGATGAACAAAGTTTTCAATACCGCCGCTGTACTTTCGTGCCACCAAAATTTAACCCATGTGGAATTCATGCCTAGTAGAGAATCAGTCTACTGCGAGACTCTTCATCGACTTGGATATACCATCCAAAACAAGAAACATGAAATGTTGTCTGCGAAGGTATTCCTGATCCACGACAACACCCAGTCTCATGCATCTGAGGTAACACAACGACAACTTCGACAGTTAAAGGAAATTTTTTTCACATCCACGTTATACAGCCCTGATCTGGCACCAAGCGATTACCACCTGTTCCGAAAATTAAGGAGTTTTTGGGTAGTAAACAGTTCGTAAATTAAGAGGAGCAGATACGTCATGGCTCAAATATTGGCGGCAGAAGAGTACAAGAGCGGGTCCCCGTTACAGCAAGAACCTCGACCGCTATGATGACAACATTGAACAACAGGTTAAGGTCTTATAACATAGTAAATAAAGTTTTGTAACTCTATCTTTAGTTGTTACAACCAAACGTTCTTTTCTTTCTGGATGACCGAAGTGTATTATCTCAAAACACAATTATATGTACTTATCGGTCAAGAATATGACATAATATTTTCGTTTCACTTTATTCTCTTGCGCCAATATTTCCCGAGATGTTCCAAAAGAGTACGTGTCGCTAAACAGTTAAGTATTGAACTAGTTTCCCTTCACAGAATGGACTATGAAGAATGTTATTTTTCCCTAAGGATAACCACACAAGTATCAACAAGTTTTTCAAATAAGAGTGACCTTTTTTTAAGTGTTCCGGCCGGGCGAAAGTATATTTCCTCATTTATTTTCCTCGCAATGAAGAAAATCTTGATTTTTTAATTTTTACGTACAATTTGATGTGAACACACAATTAATTTGCAGAGATAGTCACTCTTTTTTTTATATACCGGAAAATAGCGCATTTCATACGAACATCTACAGTTTCAAAATACAGTAGAAATATATTAAATGAACCAAATGAATTTAATTTTATAACATTGTAACATTGTTGACAAACAACATTATTAATTAATGTAAGATAAAGTTAGCTCACTTCAAGAACACTAGTTATTTTATGGTTTTATAATATTTTATGGTATTAACTTATAAGCGTCAATTGAATCCAAAATTTCTCACATTTAAATATAACCGGATGATCGTTTTGACAACTAAGTCAACAACAGTGATCTCGAACGAAATTCCTACTTCAAACAATTTTATTTGTATATTTGGTTATCAAAGAAACTTGTACCACTACAATAAGATTTTAAATTAAGAACGGAAACAAAGTATTTTTTAGTCCCTTTTTATTTCGTAAAATATTTGAGATTGATATTTGAGAGGATAAAAATCTAAACGAATGTTACTTTAGATAACAGTTTAGAAGCATCTAGTCTAATTGACACTAAAAGATTAAATTACTATAAATTAAATTCTAGTATCAATAAATGTCGTGTGTAAGATGTTTTAAGGCAGTCCTCCCAATATTTGATTTATCAATTTTTGAAAATTAAATTTGGTGGATTGCAGAAAATTTTGATAATTTTCTTTAATTTATACGATTTATAATTAATATTTTCAAGATTAAAAATAAAATCTATTAAATTGTTTATCTTTAAAAAAATTGGACTCGAACTTTTCCCTAACGACATCACTTTTGCAGATGTTATTGGTTTCTGTGTCATACTTCGAAAATTTAAAAGAGGAGTAAGAAAAGTGAATTTAAAAAATTGAATTAATGAAAACATTACCATTTTTCTATTTTGTATGAGATCGAAAATTGCGGGGCATACAAGATATTTATAATATTTTCGGCAACACGACTTTTCTGATGAATGTTAGGAATGCGAAAAAATAAAGGTGAACAAAATAGCTGATTGAATTGCATGAAGAATTAAAATTACACTCAAAAACAGCCACATTTTCGATTAGACGCGAACCCACAACTTGGGTGTAGGGGCTTAACTGACTTTTCTCGAACGCAGTGGATGGAAATAGTGTTTCTTACAGTTGTCGTTAGCTTATTTAGTGCGACGAAAATTCAACTAGGACAATCATAAAATCAACAATCATATTCACCAGTTCGTTTTATGGGGGCATTAACATTTTCTCCTCTTCAACTTCATTTTTGTTATCGAACACAACTACATAGCTGACAGAAATGTTCTTCTTGTATTCAAGAATGTTCAATAGTCTTATCATGTATCAATATTTTATTTCATATACACGACGGATCAACGGTATTTGTCGGAGTTAAATGTATTTATTCCACGTTGCAACCAGATTCTCAAGAAATAGGTTCTGTGATATATATATGGGCTCTATAAAATCTATTCTGTTCCATAGAGTAGTATATCTTGGATGGTATAGTCCTTGCCACATGTCGGAACCTTGTTATATTCCTCCTTATATCAGTTTCTAGCGCGCGAATTAAGACAATTATCGTGTTTACGTTCCATATGCAGTTGTCTTTACGATGGCCTTATATTTTTATCTTTTATCAGTCTGTTTGGGAATGTCATTACAGTCATTTAGAACTGCCACATCAATTAAAAAGGTTTCCTCGTCATGCTAACTCCCACCAGAATATCTAGTAAAGGGATCGTGCGACCAGAGCTGGTCTGCTGGTTATCCACGAAACAATTATGTCCAACTGCAGTTCATGGTTTTGGTGTATGGTTATACCATTCTTAAATCATATTAACGTGTATTCAAGGTTTTGCGTTTAAGCCTGTGATAACACTGTGATATAATTTAGCATAAGAAGAATTTATGCATAATTGTTGTGATCGATTATGTTATTCTCAATAACATAATTGAAGTCTGTGAGTCGTGAAAAAGCAATACCCTGTTGTTCCCAGATCCGAAGATTATTCGGAACGACTCCTACTTACTAGTTTCTAGAAATTTCCCAAAGTAAAGCATCACGACATCTGAACAGACACCTGAAAATTCGATCCTGAATTTCGCAGTGAGTAGTGAACTATTTACCAACTCTATTAGTCAAGTTTCAAGGTATTTTCTCGTGAAATTACTATCCTTTTATAACTACACTGTTGTATTCTATACCTTAAATTACATTTCATTTTCTCCTATACGTAGTTTAGAGAAAGTATTGTAATAGAAAAAAAAATTCAATTGCGAAATCTTGACGGAATATCCGTTTTGGGAGGTTCTGATTCCAAAAACGTTATTTAAGAATTCCTTCCGTGTATTAAAATACAATTCCATTCGTATTATGTATTCAGAGTAGTATCTCCATCTACGTGCTCCAACATTTGTTCAACATCCAAGGATTCTTCTTGTGAAGACCAAACTACGTATTTGAAAATTTCTGAATTTTTTTTTCTTATAAATTTTTAATTTAAATTAAATAGTACTAAAAGTGTTACGCAAAAGATTTAAGTATGAATTCCATCTATACAAGTGAAACGTAACTTGCAAGTTTGGTGTAGTTACAGTAAAATTATTTCCATTGCACTACCACATAAGGATATTTTTTCGAGAATTCTGAGAGTCATTTTGTAAACAGTAATGCACTAAACAGGGAGAGAATATAGTTTTGGAGAATTGAAACCAAACATTTGAGAATAGTAAAATAAATAGTCAAATTGAATAGTGTTGTCCAATACCCTATATTACCAATATCTAATTTCTATATATGTAATATATATTTCAAGATATAAGTTTACTTCAATATTTAAATATCTACACAGTAATCATTTTCAAGACACTTAATAGTGAAAACCTAGAAACGTACTTTCAGCTGTACGTGCTATGATTTTCCACAAACAGTTTACTGACGACTTTCGGTCAGGTGAAAATGGCGACGAGCCGGGAATCGAACCCGGGACTAGTGCTTTGATCGCGGGGGTGTTAACCACTACATCACCCGTTCGATTTCCACAACTGTACATCATTTCCACCCAGACATAAACCCCAGAAACCTGAGTTACATCCCCATTCAGGAGACAAGTGAAACAGACGGCACACAAATCTGTGCGTACTTTATTCGGTTTTACACATACATACTGTTAAGGTTCGTTATGCATGTATTTCTTACGTGTATATGTAAAACAGTTTACTCTTATAAGTATAACGTATAATTCCAGTGTTGTATGCGATTTATAGTAACGTCTTATTTTATTCGGTTATTTATTGAATTGGAATCATAAGTGTAAATTTGGTTCATAGCTCCCATCTAGTTGTAGTTTAGAGGAGCACATATTTTATTTCCCAATTCTACTGCATGATAAAGTTTCAACTGTGATGTCCCTCGCCCATCCTAGACGAATTTCAGTCCTATATCTTACGATCCACAGCATCTCATAATCACCTTTCCGCACATTATCCCTTCATTTTCTCGAGGGAGGTTTGAGGTAGTTTCATGCAGATTTTGAATTTGGGGTTCCTCCTCCCTCCTCCCACACCTCCCTATAATCCGAAGATATATGCAGTAAATAAACATTATAAATTTTTCAGTATTTTTATATACACATTTTGTCGATCTATCATACTTAGTTGTTCAAAAGACACAGTTATATACTTAATGACACATGTACGCGACATAAGTTGCTTAACGCAGCTCTCTATATCACGTAAACAAATTTAAATTGTTAACGGCAATAACCGACAATAATTGATCAACATTAATTAATCCAAAAGTTACTAACTGTAATTTATCATTGTAGTGTCCCTCTAATACACTGTTACGAAGATCCATCCCTTTTATATTAACCCAGTTCACGAGTTGTGTGGCCCAAACGCTTTCTCAGAAGGGACATTTGCGTCAGAACGAAGAGATAGGTTAGGTTAGGTTCAGGTTCATTTTCAATTATTTCAACATTCCGTATGTAATTAAAACACACTAAACACTTGAGATAATGTTACTGATTGATCCTTGTCAATGAGAACGACCTGTTCCAGGTATTCTTTGATAAAAGTTGTACGACTATGACAACATTCCATTCACTATTAATCTATGAATGAACGTATGATTGAAACTTTAATCAGAACTGCATGTATTTAAAACCCACAATGTGCTACTTTAATCTTCTATTCGTGTTCGTTGATGTTTTTTCAGGTGTCCCTCTGATACGTAATCAAATTTTTACTTTCAACACGAAAGACTTTTTATAGAGAATTAAAACCCTCAATAATTCAAACTGGTGAACGTGTATTGTGATAAATATAACTTTCGTCTATTTCATAACATTTCTTGATATAACATACAACCGAAAAGGAGAGCAGGTCTCGTCCATTTAAAACACGAAACTATATTTATCGAAGATATACAGTCCGTATTTTTAAACAACATTGAACGCCTATTTTCGTTATTCATAAAATGTAGCCTTGCACCGTCCGCCAAGCAAAAGCTCTTTTCCAGCTAATAAACAAATCTTGGTTAATTTCCTGGAAATTGGCGAATGGGCGAGAGGCTTCGAAATCGACTTCGACGTGCGTGGGCGCGCGCGTGGGTGTTGAGGAGGAGAAGGGTTTGTTGTGGAGGGGAGGTGCAGGGGGAGGAGGGTGGGGATTAGAGAGCGACGGCGCTTGCGCCCAGGGCACACGGGAACGCGAGCACTCCCCGGGCGTAGGAGCAGCAGCTTCCAGTGCTATATCCGGCACGCTGCCCCAACAGCCCCTTCTCTCCGTCCCGCACCAGGATCATTGGTGGCAGCGGTCGGTGCGCGGGTCCAAAGCGATTTCTCGGAAGCCGAAGGGCACGGCCGATTCCTTGTAGGGATGGACGATGGATTTTGTATGGTGCACTCACCGCTGCCAAACAATCTCGGGAGGAACATGCTTTGTAAAGTATATCTCAGAAAAAGAAAAATAGTATTTTTTTTTGTCTCTGAGATACAGAAAAAGAATATATTTAAGTAATAACGAATGAATAATAAGGAAACCAATTAAAATATTACGTGAGTCTTGGTTTTTTATGAGCAAATTAGGGAAATATTTCTTCAGAAATTTAGGTTGATAGATAATTTAAACATATGTGATAAAATGTAATATCATACTACTGTAAAAATGATCTTTGAATTCTGAACACATAAAACAGTCAGTAACAGAAGACAAACGAACAATACTATATTTTAGAGACACAACTTAAAATGGGTTATAAAGCACTTTGATTTCGAAATATCAACTAGATAATTTTACAAAATACGAAAATAGCAGGGTGTACATTTTCGTTGAACATATTACTGACTGCATTTCTTCATTTTCGCGTTTAAATGTAAAAGTTATTTTTTCCTTCTATTATACTTGATTCGCAATTGTGTTAACAGTTGAACATGAAAACCATTTTCAATAGAAATCTTCGAGGAAACGAGAATGATTATTCACGCACAAAATTCAAAACCATACGTGATACAATTCATGGGAACTCAACTAGTAATAAATAAATCTAAATAATTTGAAAATTTCCAAAACTATCGATTGAAAACTGGTGCATTATGGAATCTTACGGAACAGAAAATCGAATTCGAATATAGATTATATTGATAGAAGTGTAAGCATTTATCTCAAGAATGATCAAGTTGATGAGTATAATTAAGTGGCAATATGAAAGGGACACAATCCTTTTTTTAAATAAGATATTATTTACTGTAAATATGAAATATTATATGATTATACGATATAAAAATATAAAATATGAGATATCAACATTAAATATCAAGGACATGTGCATGAGGATTCTATGAACAATTCCTTATTCTTTTTTTGCATATTAAATTTTATTATAATCCAACGTGTCCAATATAATTCACCGTATATTACTTTTAGTCTTCCGAAACAATGCATGACGACCTTTCGCATGAGTGACATCAGATCAGTCAAACTTTCTTCAGCATCGAAGATATTTATGGACCACTCCGAGAACAAATATGATAAATGACTTCACCACAACTATTTAAACACTTTTAGTTTGTTAGGTTACTCTGTCGTTCTTAGATGAAATCTTGATATTTTCATACGCTGGTCCTAGTGACTTGAAGTTTTGCGTATTACTTCTAATCACTAATAATATAATATGAAACAAGCTTTTTTTTAATTCGCATTGCATCATTCAATAAAATCGATTCTATTTCATTCCCATTCTACACAATAATGGTCTCCTGAATCATTGTCGTGCAACCCGCAATACGCAAGTGTATCAAGCTTCTGTGTCGATTAGCCATAAGAATTTGTTTTTTATGTCTAGTATCTATGTAAGTGATTTCTGTCTGTTTTTTCTCATTCCCATTTTTTTCTAGAACGAAACATTTTTAATTTAGGTAAACTATTATAAGTAAGAATGGTTTAAATTCATATGTGGTTTCTTCACACCTTTAAGTTTTTCACATGTTCTATTAAGGTTCTTTTCTTGTCCACTTTTCATGAAAGAAAATTGTATAATTATAGGTGCGGTTTACCCTTCGGTATAAATGCAGACCAAGATAACACCTTTACAAACAAAAAACAGTTATGACATATTCATTAGTACTATTCATTTGGGAAAATTTTGAAACAAATAATTCAACTTTGTATAATCGAGATTTTCAAATATTCATTCCGAGTCAGACTCTCCATTACTTAAGTAACATTTTGCCACAATTTAAATTTGCTATAACGAAGTAAGTTCTCTGTGCATTGATAAATGATAACTCAGAACATCCCACAAAACATTTTCACCTTTCTATCAACCTACACGAAACAGTTCAAAAAATTCAAAAAAAGAGTTTTAGGTATTTAATTTAATATTTACATACAAAACGTTAAGTGATTTTTCAACTAGTTCGGGAAATAAAGTCAAAACAGTGAAACTCCAATAATCACATTGCACCTTTTTTGACCCCTTTAGAAACAGAATTTCAAAACATTCTTGCTTAGTGAGCTTATACAAAAACAAATACATTATTTCATATTCATCAATAAAGTAACAAATTTAAAAAATCATGCAGAGATTATGTGAATAAATTGAACTTGTTCACCAAAGAGATTTTTTATTAGCAGACATTGCAGATCTTGATCTTCGGCAGGCAGATTATAACATTTGAGGAGTATTTCTTCTATTAACGTTCATTATATAATCAAAGTAAATACTACTAACAAAAGGGAGAGATAAGAAAGATCATATGAACACTAATAATATAGTCTACAAAATATAGTGGAAAGATTGTAATGCTAGCTCTGCAGATCAAACAAAGAGAGGGTTAAAAACTACAATCCAGGAGCGCAAAAGAAATTTAGAATCAGTTGAACAAAGTGTAGTAACCTCCAATTGTATTAATCATGATTACTTGATGGATTGAGATGAAATATTAATATTAGACAAAGAAGATAATTATCACAAACGTATAATATCTGGAAAAAAATTATAAAAATACACAACTTCAATACACACACAGGCAGGAAAACAATGGAGTATTTACAATACAACCTGTTTGTGTAATTTCTACTTTTTTTGGAAACGTGTATTGAGTTTATATTTACTTTCAACGTCATGCTCAGTTGTTCTTTTGCAATATTTCTAGTTATAAGTTATTAAATCGGACGATGACTCAAACCTAGAATCGAAACGTTGTGCTCTAAAAAAAAGCTCAAAATGAATAGTATTTGTCCATCGGGTCCACGGTGTCAGCGTGATTGTTCGTCACCATGTCATCCCACGGGTTCGATACCCGGGCAGGGCAAGATAGAATTTGTAGCTCTTCATATCCATGTCTGAATTCAAATAGCTGTGACGTATGAAAAGTTCATCCTCTGAGGCTAACAACCGTAGTTGTAGACAGCAATCTAGATCCTGTGTAGACGGTGTTCCCCCAAAAAGGTGTTACGATGTGTCTAGTGAGTAAACTCGTACAGAAAAGAGCCTTAATAACACTCGTCATCGTGGTCCTTCGTTGGCCGAAACGAAAATACATACATTTGTCCATAGGAAGGTCGTAAGTCTAAAATTACTTATTTGAGGAATAATTTGATCCAGTGTCTCTATTTCTGGATCTCTTGACTACGTTTTATCTTTTCACTCCCTTCTTTTGAGGCCACTGGAAAGAAAATCCAAAAGTATTTTTTAAAACATTTTTCAAAGTTTTGAGTACTCGTCAACTGAGAAACATCACATCATATAGCAACACGCCTTTAGTGGCTGCGATTCCATGTCACCCATGTTTATACAATATAAAAATATGTAACGCTTCTGGGAAAACACATTCACATCCGAAAACAATAAATGTATTCAACAAACAGTGTGCCACTCCATGTGAAAGAGGTGCAGCAGAGCAAAAATGTATTGCATTAATTGTCCTATACAACGAAACAATATTTCAGTGAACAGACGAGAACTAGTTTCGAGACAATTTCAATTCAATTACATAAAATTATTATTCATTTTTTTGTTTGATATACTTTGTGTGTGTATTTTGAATCAATTATAAATATTTTAAACGTGAAAGTTATGTTTCAGTTATGTAAAGTTTTTTTTTTTTTTTTTTGCCGGTGATTGAATTAGATTAATTTGCTCCTCCTAATCATTCACCATTTTAACATGTCTCATTCTCTTCGGAATTAACAAGCGCTCTAGCGTAAGTAGAGCGCTAGGCATACGCAATGTCATCATCATGAGTATTTATTTTTACGTTAATAAAAGATCATTTCAAGAGGTTCAAAAATTAAACTTTCGGTTGCATGATCATTTTTTCAATAAATTAATTAATTTTTACTCTTACTTATCTCAAATATCCAAACCCAAAATGGGTGAAATTTTATTTTTACAATGGATAACGTTTTTTTTCTTTCTCACAGGGCAAGGTGATTTATTAGTTCTGGACATTCGAAAATATTAATATTAATTCTATTTGTTTCAGCTTAACATAATTGCTTGTCATAAAAATGTCTTACAGTGAAGAATAAGATACACTTAAACTTGACCTTTGTAATTGGTCGATCAGCACTTCTGAGGGTTAGTTTTTTAGGAAAGGGGTATGATATCGAAGTTGAAGTTTTTCAAGATGAACGATTTACCTGTATAGTTGAAATTCATGAACATTGAAGGTGATATGTATTCCAATAACTGTTTAAAGCTTTTCAAAAAATGTTCACGAAAAGTTCGATATTGGGGGCTTGATATGAATAAACTTTATTGCCAAAACAGAGTTGAGAACTGCGTATGACCACGTGGGGGGCAATAAACTAAAATACTCTCCGGAAACAAGCAAGGGATCATCCCATCAATTCCGATCACGGACCCATGGGCAGTGACGGATTTAATATTGTGATATTTTTATTATGGAATTATAGACTAATATGAAATGTATATACGGTAGGTCCCGAGTAGTGCACAGTATTATGAATTATAACTTTGATATTTCAGTATTAAAACTGTATTACGAAATCTAACTTAATTTTTTTGAAATATGAATTTTCAAACAATTTTATTTATTACCACTATAATTTTTTTTCCTAAATATTATTTACCTATTTCTATCATTATCAATCCTACGACTGAAGTTATTTTTAATATACAGGTAGTTAACATCGAAAAAATCGTATTTGTATCTGATCCCCCACCAGACACGTCAAAACACGAAAAAAAATTATATTTTAAAATCCAACTACGTCGGATAGATGAGATGGATTGACCTTTAATTAAGTAGATATATTTAGAAGTAATACGCACCATTATCGCTGTTGATTTGTACTTTCCGTTTCTAAATACGAATAACGTGATAACGACGCCCAAATGAATTACAGGGTCGTTGCCATTTCCACATACCATATATCTTCTCCACATGAAGATTTATGGAAGAAGCATATGCATTATGAGTGGTTGATGCGTTGTTTTCCGAGATCGCGAAGTAAACGCGTTGGCTACACCGCGTACATGCCCGTACCAACATACAGCCAGTTAGATAAAAAAAAATTAATTAATTAATAATTTATTGTCAAGAGAACAGTTACAAACTGCCTATGATCTAGTGAAGATTACACACTAATTTAATGCTACTGCTTTACAATGTATACACAATGACCCCCAGACCTACTCAGTCAACTGTAAAAGAAGTACGGGGTCTATCCTGGGGTCAAACCGACCGGAGCAAGATATTGGCCACATCTCCTCCTCCTAGTGCCGAAGCCTTGTAATTGCGGAGTTCTACCCTCCGTTAACCCCTTGGGCATTTTCGTGGCCTGTTGGGGACAGTTTGAATTATTTTTTTACTTCACAATAAACTTATAAACACAATGTCTTCTCGTTCACGTCTTTTTTCCTTAGGTTACATTTTCTTGTAGTAAAGTAACATGATTTTCAGTTTAGAATATTTTCTCGTTCCAGTGAATATCCTGTACATCTCGTACAGCCTTGCGGACACATCGCGCTATGAATTGGCGGAGGCGCTGCGCAACTACACGCATCTGTCGGGCGACGCGAAGCGCGAAGCCGTGCAGCGCGACATGGGACTCACCTTCTGCCTCACGGGGCTGCTCTCTTTTCCTGTCTTGGGCCTCATGTTCGAGAAGCTCTCACGAAAGGTAAGTGGCTTCGATCCCAGGGCAACCTGGAAGAACAACTCCAGATAGTTTCCTTCTTGTGGACACGGATTTATCAATAGACTGTCCCAAACCTCACGTCTTTCTTTTGAAGGAAAAAGTGGAAAAAACATAATTTTAAACATCCAAGACCTGAATCATTTTTCTCTCCAATTAAAATATTATCCAATTTTATTTTTTTTCTGTTTATTATATTTTTAATATTAAAATTATGAATTTTAAATAATAAATGGTTGTGCTCGGACTGCATCGTTGTACTGTGGATGCAGCTTAACCGCTTTAACATGCGACCTTATCACAACTACGCTTTCGATTAACTCGTGCAGCTGATTAGTTGTACTAATTAATGGTCTACTAATTAGGGGTTCATCGCGGAGAAAAATTTTTCCTCACTTTGAATTTCATAATGTTTTGCGTATCGTTTGTGCCATTTTTCTCTGTCCTAACTGGTAGTTGGGGCGGGTTTTTACGCCAAGTTGGGATTCATTATAACTCACAACTTCCGAGTACCTACTCGTGGAGGAGTGTTTGCATTGTCAACTGCCAGGTGAAAATTTGTGACGGACCGGGACTCGAACCCGAGACGTCATGTTTGCCTCAGGAATCCTAGGTAGTATATGCTGCGAACACCTCCTTGTAGAGCAGATAGTAATGAAGGAAGAGAAAGCTACAAAGAAGATGAGAGGAGGAGAGAAAGAGAAAAACCGAAGAAAATCATAACATGGGAACAAGTCATGGAATACCATAAGATGATGACATGACTTTAAAGATAGAGAAATGTATAATTTGTTTACTCTTTTAACGAATAAATAAATAAATAAATAATGGGCCAACATGGGCGCCGAATTTCGAAGCTCATGACCTTTTTGTAACGTTTCTGTACTCCCTCACAATACTGAGTAACTCAAGAAAATAAATTTCAAAAAAAAAACAACTCAAAATTGAAAAAATTCCTTCCGGAATTACTATAAGATGGGCAATTTCCGTGCATCCTCGACGGGGTATACTTCGTGAACTATACCCCCTCACATGCTGTTACTGAATGTAAATTTATGTAGGCGGTTAAAAATAGAAACACTGTGAATATTTATCTAAACTCATTATGAAGAAGTACCTTTTACTCACACTTACCGAATTATGCGATAAATTTATCACTAACTGGTTCATCATCAAACTTCTTCAGCTGGTAACAGTTCCTTTTGGAAGCTGGTACTTTACATATTAATATTTCGGAAGCCAATTACAGAGAAATAATATGTAAAAGAATTAATTTTTTCCTCTAAATTTGGAGTAGGGAGGTTGAATTCAGTACTAAACATTGATATACTATAAATCAAAACAGGTAAATATGCTATTTAATGCGACGATCTTATAAAACATTAAATCTCACTAATATGTTCCCGTAAAAACATAAGAGCACGTCTGAGTGGCAAACATTTTTGCAATCAAAATAGTGACTGTGACACAAAATAAACAACACGCCTGCTTATATAACATGCTTGATCATTTTAACTTTTTCTATATTTTCAATCGCATTGTACCTTTAAGTTTTGTAGCTTTGAATTGTAACAGATTCCACATGATATACTTAGAATTTATATTTCAAAATGAAAATAATGTTACAAAATATGGAACGAGTAAATATTAAAGTTATTTCGAGGATTTGTTTGTATTTTTATAGTTATATATACTTTAAACCCTACCGTCGATTCATTACTTTTTACCATTTGCTCAGACTTGACTCCCTTTTTATATAAATATACTGGTGGGATACAGTTCTCATCTTCACTAATTTTTTGTATTTAAGCTCATCAAATCCTTTTTGTAAGGTATTGCAGGGGTGTAGCATGAGTTATTAACAACTTATGATAATTCAATGATAGGAATATATTCTTTATTTTTCTCATATCTTTTTATATTAGTAATTGCTTCATTAAGTTGAACATATTTGGAAACAACCCCAGAAACTGTCTTATATACAAGCATCTATTAACTAGATTTGAGCCTCTGTCTCGTCCATANGGGGGGGGGGGGTTAAGTTACGTTAAGTACATTAGACTCCAGTGAAGTTTTCAAGGATTTTGAAACTGTACTGGTGGACTATCCACGCAAATGTAAACAAGATTAACAGTTCTTGACTCCGCGAGGAAGTTAAACATATTTTTATTTCGTAGTGGATGTAACGAGATTTAAGTCACAAAGCCTGTTCTTCCCTCTAATGACAAAAGGGTGAAGAAATATATTGATGAGGATTCCTAAAGTATCTGTGGTCTTTCTATATTTTTCAATGTACATTTTTCCCCTTCAACCACTCACAATCTGATAAGGAATGATTACACAGAACATGGGAGAACAAAGCAAAACAAAACTGGTCTTTCGTATACTCGTGTTTGATACAGGTATGGGGAAACCCTCTTACAGTTCGACGGAGCAGGAGCTAAAACACATACCTTGTTAAAAATTCAGAGGTAGAAACAACGCCACTCCGTGATTTCTTGCATTTCTTTAATACACAGAATAAGTAATTAAGGCAGCATTTCAATTTATTGTAAAATGTCAATATTCACTTATTCCTCTTGACCCATTTTGATGGTAAGCAGTATATTTACAAATTAACCCTTATTATATTGTATTTTTATTGTATTTTTTATTAGACACATTCGTTATTTCCTTTTTTTGTTTTCTTCAGATGTGTGCTTACGTCATCGGTCTGACTTACATCATCAACAGCATCCTTCTCCTGTGCGCAACATCATACGAACTCTTCCACGTAGCGCAATTCTTCGCCGCTATCAGCGCCGCAGGCACTACAATCATCTCTCCCATCTACATCAGTGAGATCGCACAAGACGACATTCGAGGCGCGCTACAAGCCCTGAACGTCCTTATGTACAATGTCGGTTTCCTCCTATCAACGGTGGTCCTGCACTACTTCCCAGATCGCTCACTGTCCTGGGTGGCGCTAGTGCCGACCGCGATGGTCTTCGTCCTGTTCCGCTTTTGGTTACCGGAAACTCCAATCTATTACCTCCGTCGGGATGACACCGACGCTGCAGGGAAATCATTGCAATGGTTACGAGGTGGTAGTGCGGCCGATGTACCGCAAGAGATCGAGAATACCAAAGTTGTTCTGAAAGCGACCCGCTCTGACTCCGGAACTACCACCACGGTCTGGCAGGATTTCTTCCAGAAACGCACTTTGGGATATTGCGTCATCGTAACTGTCCTTTGTCTCACGGATCATTTCTCCGGATTCACCGGCACGGGATACGAACTCGAAAGCTTACTCGGGGAACTGAATCCGAAACACATCGCTGGAAACGAACTGGTCCAGTACGTCATTTACATGGTGGGGAATGTGATCGTGATCCTCATTTGCGATCGTAAAGGACGAAAGACCGCTCTGTTGATTTCGACTGTGGTCTGCTGCGTGTCTTTGGTCGCGAACGGGATCTGCTATCACGTGATGCCGAACGGTGACGGGGATAATCCTCACGATGAGGAGGCCTCATCCCACGACGAAGGATTCGGTGCCGCCAAAGTCTTCGCCCTCATCTTCTCCTTGATCCACGTGATGAGTTACAACATCGGAATCGGTGTGCTGTCCGCCGTCGTCATCGCCGATATCTTCCCACCTAAAATGCTGAACACGCAACTCGCCATCAACGGTATCATCTCCTGGCCTTTCACCTACGCCATCAATGATCTGTTCTTTAGAGGAGTGAAGGGGGCCATCCAGGTCTCAGGAGCACTCTGGATATACGCTGGATGCTGTGCGATGGGGGCACTCTTCATCGCCAAGTTCCTTCCGGAGACTAAGAGTCGACCTGCTGGATATGTCCTCATGGATAACAAGGATGACGTGGTGTTGGGGAGGTTTCAATGAACAAGAAATACGAAACTGTTCTGGGAAGTTCTTGGAAATACCTGTTTAAAAAAAACTGTAAAAACTTTATGGTTGACACCATTATTTCCTCTTCACTTATATTGGTTTCATTTTTCCTCATAAAAATAAAATACACCAGCTCCAAATTTTTTAAATCCACATAGTAATGACAATGTTAGTACCACAGTTTGTAGTGGAATACTAATTCTGATCAGGTACTCATATGTTCAGCAGCTTAATGCAAATAAATAATCCTTTACAACATTCACCTCGAATATAATGTTTTGACGTAATCTTCATATTCATTACAAACACATAACGTTCAATATTCTGTGATGGTGTTATAAATAGAGAACCTAATAATTACTAGAACTTCTCAGACCAGCAAATATGATTTCAATATTTCAAAGCAAGTTTTTAAAATCATAATTTTAAGAGAACAATTACTGCCATAATAATAGGAGTTTGGTGCCTTCAATTAAAGGTGTACACGAAAGTTGCACATTGCTTTGTATATGATATAATTTCAAAAAGAAAATAATGGTTTAAAAATAACAAATGAATGCATTTTCTCTATTTTTCTAGGAATGTATTGTATCAATAAAAGTCGTGATGTAATAAAGAATTCTATTTTGAAAATCGATGATTATTTAGTTAACTCAAGAAGTAGGAAACCGCTAGTTCCCAAAAACATCCGTAGAGCTTCTAAAAATGAGAGTAAAACAGGGAAAACACTTTGAATAATTTTATTTTTAATGAATGGTAGTTTGTTAATTATTTTCTCGCAATAAATAGACATAAATCATAATAGAGTATCCTTATATAATTTTTAAAGTAATTGAATGATCAATATTTTGCTCATTGATTGACTAATTTGACATACAACATCACACATTTTGTGGATATTTATGCGGGTTCGTGTTGTAAAAACTAATAATTTAACTCAAGATACAAGCAAATAGTAGAACGGTCACGTGGAATATTCTACCAGGAGTTTTAATCATTTATTTTTTGCATAATATTTATTTCAACAGACGAGTCTCAGTATTATCAGGAGTTGAATTGATGATTCGCGGGAGGAGTGCCCCTACCCTGCACAAGAAGAAATCAACTAGCTGCAGTGCCACCTAGCCAGGACACAAAGAGACTGGAGGGTTAAAACTTGTTTTCTTGGGTGGTGCAAGTTGAAATGGATTCGAAATGATTCAGTGACGATTACAAAACACCCTCACAACCTTCAAATCAGTTTTCCATAGTACTATAAACCTGGTAACGTAAACGGATTGGGAGCGAATACTTCTTAGGAAGGCTTTAATGTAAAATTACATTTTATTCTTTGAATCCCCTGACCTCACGCATCGAATGCTACTCTTTCACACAACGTAGGATGCAGTGTTTTCAGAGTTGGCTCCAGGAAACTACCAGCGAGCGCATTTCAATGCTGGTAAGGATTGACGGGGCACATCAATAGAGAACAAAATCTACCTAATGCTAAATGCGGAAGTTTTTTTAGTTTTAGCTAGATTCAGTTTCAGGTTTTTTAATGTGGAAGGAGGAAGACTGATGATTAGTGAACCGAGAGTTTTCAGAAATTTCTAATTTGGCACCCTAATTTTCGATTATATCATGTGAATGAGAAAAAGCAAGAATTCAGTTATTTTTATATTTATATTTTATTATTTATATATAAATATGCAAATCAATTCACCCATTTTTATCTAACAACAATCGAATGTACGTCATCTCTCTCACATTTACATGCCCAAAATAAGTTGCCATACTTTGACGTTCTGAGGTATGAGGCAAGAGAAGGAGCGAGTATGCACGCGAGATTCGTTCATCGAATCATTTAGTAAGCAGCTTTATCTTCTATTAAATCAATGATGTTACGGTATGTGACTATTTCAAAGAACGCGTTCTCACGACATGCGAAGATCATTTCAACTCTAGGTGCTGCCCATTCGAAAAGTGTATAATTAAGATCACCAGCGTTGAGGGAACGTGAAACAACCTTCGAGGAATATCACACCGCTGTTTAAGTTGTTGGCTGAAAGGAAAGTGAATGAAAGTTGCAAACGATTTTTTTACTGTGGCGAAGTTGCCAAGAAACGAGTTGGCACGCGTACGCGCTGTACGCACCCTGCGAAATCAAGATCTCTCACCCTATTCACCCCGTAACATTATGCAGCGGATACTGAACAACCTTTCATACTTCGAGGACCACTAAATTCATCGTTTAATATTTCTTGGACCACCAAGTGGTTTGTTTATAAAGATGAAAACGTTTGTCAGAAAACAAAAATTTCAATTATTGAAAATATGAAACGGGTCAATTTAATACAACAATATTACAATCGTTTTTATTACAACATGTTGTAATTACTAATTTAATTTAACATATCTATTCAATTCATGAGCCAATTTAATCAGTGGTTATTATGTGGATCTTGTTCAACACTTGACCGGACATTACATCATAAAATAGTAAATTTTTACTTATTTAAAATTTTTTTTAATATGATTCGAAGAAATTTCACAATCTAATATTTATGCTTAGCAAACTAATTTTCTCAACAGAAGATCAAAAATTGCAATTATACCCAGATTTTTCGGACCATAAACAGTTTTTCGGAGACTACTAGTGGTCCGCGGACTAGTGGTTGATAACCGCTGCTATTGAGGTTAAAGTGTATATGTTACAAAATGCGAGTACTTGTTAAGACGATAAAGAAAAACAGACAGTGCGCATTCGAGACCTTGATCAAAACACCACCGTCAGGGGAGGAAATACAATGCGGAATTTTCCATATTTTTGGAAAATACTAATTTCTCCCTTTCTCCCTACTCCACTAATGAGAGACAAGAACTGAGTGACGTCTGGTGCCCAAGGGGTTGATAATAATTTGTGTGTAGTAAGTATAGTTATGAGAAATTACGTGCTCTTACACAGTGGACACGGATGACGCTTCTCTCTCGATTAAGGTCTCTAATATACACTACGTAGGATTGCTGAGCCCACCAATGCCTTTAGTGCTCTTGTATTGGAGAAATCATGCACTCAGCAATATTATGATTCTTGCATATCCCTCATAACACAATTCTACGAGAATTATTAACAAAAAAACATAACAGGTATTTAAAAATAAGTACACTTTTCAAAATAAGCTCTAATACATTGGAGTCTCTTTTACTCAAAACCCATTAACTCGAAATCCTCTCTAAAACGAAGAAATTAGCCATTCTCTTCCGTTGAAGTACAAAAAACCCTACAACTCGAATTATTTAGTCGATGTAACTCGAAATGAATATGCTTTCCCTGTGATGTACTATTCATACATAGCACGCTCTCTAACTCCAACTACAAATCTAGCGGACTCTATAACTCGAAAAAGCAATATGTAAACTTTGCGGCCCCTGTAAATCGAAATTCCCAAGATTCTTTAACTCCAAGCAATAGTTTCGTTGTCTTCAATAACAAATTCCAAGAAATGATTTCGTACTTTCATTGAAAGATATCGAAGACAATATATTTAGCACCTTGTTTGCAATCGAAAATACAATTGGCAAATGATGTGTTAATTCCTTGACTCAAAAAGAAAATTTCAGATTTTTTTTTAATATGTGCATTTTTTCAAGTTGTCCTTTATTATAAAATAATCTTTATACAAGTAATTATGTACAACACAAACGTAGTAAAACAAATCTCTGTAAATCGATTTTTTTTATTTTCTAATGACTTCAATAGCATATGCCTATAAGTCGAAATTGATCATGTTAAAAACCCCTAATCTCGAAGTCCTCTATGAGTCGTTAACTGGATACTAATAACCTTTCCCGTTGAAGTTGGAGTTAAAGAGGTCCCACTGCAGTATACACTTATTCGACGATTGTGCAGTCATACCTGACATGAGCATACAAATCAGTCTCTACACCATTGTGAAAGCAGTCAAAGGGAATATACAGTATTTCGTTTTCAAGGTATACAAGCTTAAAGTGTTGTTGAGAAGTATAATAACATTGCAAAGCGTCTCCGTCAGGAGAATTCATACACTCACTACATTCTTAGATGTCTTCATTGAATCATCGAGTGGTAAGTAACGACACCTAGGAGAGAGCTTAAAAACTAACCACAATACTAATTTCCTTTGTATTTGAAAGCAAATTATTAAATACATAGAACACGTGTAAAATTACAATATCATGCTGATCCAGAAACTAATGTTTGTTTCGGTACCTTATTAGTGAGAATCGAAATATGGACGAGAGTAATCGAGGAATACATTGGTTGACGCAGTAAATCATTAATGGCATGTTTCCATTATCTGGGTGCGCAAAACAAGAGGACAAAATCGTCATTGCTCCGCGCGACTTCACTACATCACCGGTAGCAAGTAAATGGAACATCCTTGCTGCACGAGTCGGATTGGCCGGACGAAATTACAATCATTGAATAATAACAAAAAAACAACTACTAATATATCAAGAAGTAGCCTTTTCGTATTTATGTATATATAATACATTATCTGTTCATTCTCATATAATCGGATTAACAAAACGAAATCTATCATAATAAATATTTATGTTAGAAAGGTCTTACAGACGAAGATAATATTTGCAATTAACTCATAGCATTCATCCTGGATGAGTTTATCAAAGGCTCACCTAACTTCAACGACACCCAGTGTAGTCCCTCCACTGAGAAAATAGAGCAAGTCCCGTTGCTCTCAGTGTGCGTAGAGTGCGCCTCTGCGTGCACCAGTGCCCATTAAGTGCAACAAATGGAAAACACCGTAATTAATAGCTGAGTGACCAATCTTATTTAGTATGAAAGCCACGCATACAATTTGGTGACTTTGCATTATCAATATATTTCATACCATTATATTTCCACCATTACATACAAGATGTAATTTTTAATTCACCCAGCTCCAAGAGAAATTGGAAGGTTTACCTTTCTCATTATATGTAGTATGTTCAACCAGTTTAATTTCACTCAGAGAATGGGTATCTCCAATACAAACTTATTTTTCAATTTATCTTTATGCAAGGGAATTTCAATTTTATTTACTGTTTCTTTTCTTTACACCTTATGAAATATTATCCAACGTTAATATTGTTTTCCAGAAAATCTAGCTTATAGTACGCCAAATTAAGCTGACAAGGATAAAATAGGATACACTTGCAGACAAAATAATTTGTTTGTGAAATCATTATAGCATCTATGGAGAAGATTCCTCCCCATAATGAATCTATTTTTCGCAAAGGACGTGGCTCCGGAAAACAGGAAAAAAAGACATAAAGATTCCGGGGAACGGGTCATCCGTAAAATACTTTTATCAAAATGAACACTTTTTGACCTCCCTCACCGTCTGTAACATGTCACAATGACGATCTGTCCGTGAACGTCTCAAATTTAACAAGTATCCTCCGGCTTTTAAAAAAAGGAGGACATGATATTTTTGTAATTTTTGAAACATTGATTATATTCAATCGGTGATTCAAAATAACATTGCAATAATTTATTTAATGTGTTTAAACACTTTTCATATTTATATTTATTATAATTTTCTTCATCTTGAATACTGATATGAATAGTACATAATAATATCGAACTGCGTGAATCTTTGTCCGCCCTCCCCCGCACATCTACGCAAAGTTCAATGTGACACCTCCCCTCCCACAAAGATAATATATTTTATGGATCATCCCTAAATACTTAGAATGGCATGGGATTTTATTTTCGATTGTAATATTATACGTTCAATCTCTTGAATATGATCACACCTTCAAATAAGTGAATATACTCCATTTGTAGTCAATATAGCGCAACAATTTTGGGTCAATAATGCGAACATATTTGGGTAAAGGTATCTAAAATCAGAGCGTCTGACAGCAAGCGTCACAGGTACAGTCTCTCACCAGTGTGCGCTTCCAGGAACGTCGGGTACCATGGCTACCGCGCTCAACCCCTCACGCACCTTCCACCCCCTCCACTTCTCGCTCAACCATTGCAACCCCTCTGAATCGATATCCGCGACCCAACCTCCATCACTCTCCGACGCAGACTCCATCGTCGGGGAGGGTGTTGGTCCGCACTCCGAACCAGACGTTGTAGCAACACTCCGCTTGCTTTTACACACACGCGCGTCAAACATCAAATACGATCTCCGGCAGACGCTTCGTCGTATCGACACTTTCAGCGTCGCATCGACTTATATCCTTCCTTCATTCCTAGACTGACATCGATCTCATTGCATTCCACACTGTGTGTCCTTTTCCAAAAAAAAAAATATATAAATATTTCGACGTCCCCTCCTCTCCGATCTTGAACTCGTAAGCGGAGATGTGTTCACCGAAAGATTTCAACGTCCTCGAAACACCTTCGTTGGATGCATTAGCTCCGTTGGTGATTCCACCATCACCACCTCCGACACCCACTCCGCCACCGACGCCTCCGCCGCAGGTCTACGATTACTTCGAGGCCCCACCGACGCGTGACGATACTCCGCGCACCGTCCGCCTCTTCGTGGAGCGAGAGGCAGCCCAGCGCCGACGATCGTCACCTCCAGACGGCAGTGCGTTCAAGCAACAGATGAAGGTGGCTGCGACTGGTGAGTGACAATGCAACAACAATGCGACCAGGACTATAAATTTGTCGTTTGTTTTGACAGCTCAAGTAACTTGATTTTTGTTTAAAGAAATTATTAATACATGACATACGACCTTATTTGGACAATTCACAACATTTATCGTGACTAACTCATCCTGTGCAGTTAAATCGCGAGGAAAATTGAATTAAAATTATTCCTGTATGAAAACATAAATGTTTATTTTTAAGTAGCAAAACTATTTTATTTGCCTCAATCACATAGCCGATACTATTTTCCCGCATATCTTGTCGTAGGCAAGTACGACTTCGTTTCATATTTAGCATTAACAAAGTATACAGGACATTCGAACTGATATGAATAGTACATAATACACAATTGAGTTTCATGTACAATTCTCTACGAATATTTTTTATTACTTACAAGACTTTCATTTGTCAGGAATCAAGAAACCACGATACATCGTTTGCAAATAAACGAGTTAGGCAGCGTTATCCCACGATTTAAATTTTAAATGCTGCTATTGTGGAAAGGAAAAGGAAAAAAAAGGAAATAAAAGGGAATTACATACTCTTTATTTAATACTCTAAGGCACATACATCATTTGTGTGACTTGCACCATCCAGTTATGCAGTAAAGAAACGAAAAATCTATTTGTATATTAATGTTTAAGAATTTTTCTTTTAATCTAGATTAGGACTTTCATCAAGTGTAAAAGAATACTTTTAATAAATATTACACAGCATTAGGGTAATTAAACATTATATAAAACAAAAAGTAACCAAAAATTTCTTTGCAAGAAAGAAGAAATCACACAAACGTTATAAAATATCACTGCATTAAATCGACAAGTTTTTCATTCCCGCCCGAAAATTTAAACGCCCATTAGTATTTTTAAATATCATTTCAGGCGGGGACTGTTTGCAATAATGAGTTTCTTCGTCTAATTTTAAAGTGTTACCCCAATCCATGTACGTAAGAAAAATTGACGTAAATAGTAGAATATTATGATTTTGTTTAGAAATACGTATTGCGAAGATCAAACAATGAAAACACAAATGAAATCGATATTCTCTCAGAAGTAGTCAGAAGTAGCACTAATCACATACAGCTTTCAATTTCCACTAGTCTCAATTTATGTTTCCAATATAAAGATGGATATTTACTTCGAATTTAAGGATAGTGAACATTTGAATTCATCTAGGTAAAACAAGTGAAAAGAGAAGAAAATAAATGACCGTTTAGTAGTGGAAAAATATTTTCTTTTGATTTCATAACAAATGGACTATTTTTCACTAAACATTTGTGACAGTATGGTAGAACTCGTTCATATAATTAAGCCTAAGGCAGTACCCACTACATAAAGAGCACTGGTAGGTACAGAAATAAAAAATTAATTGATGCAGTCACTATTTATGCAAAAAACACACATTGTGATAACATGTAGTAAAAGTACGTATATTAAACTTATTTACAGATTCTTATGAGTGGATTATTTCTTTACATATCATGTTAATCAGAATAATAGGCATAAAATTTAAACATATTTGGGATCATATCTCCTGAAAGACAGAAGGGCCACTGCAATATTACGAAGCCCAACAATTAAATATGACAAGAGTTTTTGCCCAAGAGGTGGAAAGAGTACAACCATCCATGAAAAAATCAATATGGATGAAAGTGAAGAACTGACGACACAAAATGACAAATTCCTGATTATTTGTACTCATTATGGAGTCAAGAAAACGGTGTTTCATTATAAATACATCATTTACTGTGCATCCAAAGAAATAGAGAATTTATAATGACATAGCATTCGCTCTTCGAAAGTATCCTACGTGACTCCTTTTGCAAATCTGGTATAACGTACCGTAATACTTTGTTGTGTTGCGGGTTGCCTGGATACAAAACAACAGGATTTGTTCAAATACGAGTCGAATTGGTAAATAAAATACCTTCTTGTTCCCTGCAGAGAAACATTACGTCAAAATATATGAAGTATATCAAATATTTTATTACATATAACAATATATATTTTACAACTTACAAACTATACATGATCTCATTCGTATAAATTGCTTACTCGTGTCCGCGCACAAATGTGCAGCAGTTCGACGTCTCTAAAAATACAATCCTTAGTCCGGGTCGGCGTCAATTATAAACAAAACTGAATATTTATTCGACAATGTTTCGAAACGTATTTGCATCTTCATGTTTCGTGGCCTATTTTATGTCTTACAAACTCTGGAGAAGATTATAATAGGTATGGAAACGTCGACGAGTAGAAATTGAGAGTTGTTTTTGATCGACCAATCGCAAAAGCCCTCATCCCAGAATGAATCCTGAGGTAAATAATGGAGGATATGATAGACGAAAGATATTAATATCGTTAGGCTTAGTTAATGTCAGCAATTGTCATATAGCCATTACGTCAATTATTCAAGAGCTTGCGCTTTATAATTTTCCGGTTGATATATTCATGAAAACGTGAGCTCAGTGAAAATGAGGTGATGTTGGTATTATCCGGTATGCCCGGATAAAATAATTCTTAAACTATATTGATTTCAAATAAACACAGGATTAGAACAAACATTCCTTTCATCTAATGAATTGCTCAAAAAAGATAGAACAATTGCTTTAAAATTAATAAAACACAAGGTGGAAGAATATGTTCGATATAGAGTTACTCATGAATGAGAATCGTATTCCGTTGATGTGGAGTTGCACAGCAATGCAACAGGTGCCGCAGAGGCAAGGAGGCGCAACCAAAGTGGCGAGGTGTAGGTCCGGGAGTCGGTCGATCTCATGGACAATAGAAACTGCGCGTAGAGAATCTACGGCAAAAGGTAAAGCATTAACTCTGTATTCTATAAAAATCAGAAATAATTGTCATTCCTTGTAAAAGAAATATTGGGCTTTAACCTCCTCTCGATCTTCATTCAATTTCATAGGAATCAGCATTGCCAGTAGGTGTGGACTAAGAAAAATATAAAATATTATTGTATTATTTCAACCCGTTTTGAATTTACGACTGTATAAAGTTTAAATGAAATGCTCAAAAAAACTCTCGCGCAATTTTTATGAATCACTCTCGGAGCTCTCATAGAGAGCTAGGAGAGCAGACATTTTCTGCGTTATTTCATGTTATGCTTTTGAATTTCTCAAACGTAACCTCTTTTAAACTCTCACATTAATACAGGATATAATTTTTAAACTTGAAAAAAAATGGTTTTGTAAAGAATATGTAGTTATACTATCTCGTTTTTATTTATTTAATCGTGAGGCATTTTCGGCCATGTGGCGGTCATCATCAGCGCTGTTACAAAAATAAACAAATATACTGAAAAACAATTTTTTGTTATTGACATATCTGATTTGACGAAAAATTATACAATATGTTGACGCTCCATAAAAGTGGACTGTAAAACTGGATTCAGAGTTTAACTTGTTCAATGTTGTGTACTGAGCTTTATGTGTGCGTAATTTGGGGAATATTGCACGTGAGGGAGTGGAGATATTAATATTTAAAGTTGTATACGTTTCGTAAGACACCACGATATTCTTGTTTACGCGTTGCGTGTTTCTTTCATCATTTTTGAGATAGGATAGTAGGATTAAATACGTGTTTGAAGAGACTCATTCGAAACATAAAATATATATTATTTCAAGAATAAGAGAAATAAAGCTTAACTATGATTTAGGTAAGAGACTAGAATATATTATAGAACAATCAAGGAGAATAGTCCAATACAAGGAGAAATTTAGACAATGTTTTAAAAAGAAATTAGAAAGCCAAATAAAGACAGGATGAATAATGAGACAAGTGGTGAAATGGGAAGTAAAAGTGGATAGCAGAGGAGTAGAAAAGGGGAGAATATTTTGTAACAAATTACAGCAAGATACAGAGATTATTATATGGTGATAAACTAAAAAATGTTTTAGGAAAGAATTCAGAGAAAATAATAGAAGCGTTACAGAAAACAAAGAGGTTGATGATCCAGAAAGAAAATGAAATAGCACAATTACAAGAGGTATAGAGGAGATAAAAAAGTGTGAAAACAGATCGGAATTAAAAGAAGAGAATTTAATAAATTATAAATTGTCCAGATTTGAGGATACTATACTTCGCTGGACAGGAGGATTACTAGACGTAATTAAATAATTAATAGATGCAGGGTCAGAGACATTTCAAGAACGGATCGGAAGTGAATTTCGACAGATGGTGCAAGATCAACGGGAAGTGGTGAATTTAGTAGATGAGCGAACAAATCAGATACATTCAACAATGGCAAGTAGGATGCAAAAAGGGAAAGCCACGTTGATAAAACAAGCGCAGCAGAATAAAATAAGCGACAGACAATGCATTCTTGTTGGGATAAGAAGTAAATTAGATGTGTTAAACAAGCGTGTAGGGGAAGATTTTTTATTGCTTCACAAATCTCAAAGCTGAGGTTGCTTTGCAATAAGATTCTTCCTCTTCAAAATAAATACTCACAGGTTGAACAGAACAAGATTTATTATGCGGGATCGATATGAACAAGTGATTAAACAATAAATGACACCAGGTTGACACCCACAGGCGTTTGAAAGTCCTGTAAATAATGCCTTTATCTCGCTTGACTCACGGCTCTGGGTAAGCAGGCTGTCGTTGAAGAAGTTCTCTTCTTTGTCACGAGATGGAGTCCCTGGTGATCAATCCTGAAGTAGTTCGATGCTAGCGTGGTAGTACAGTCTCTCGGCGCGTGACGGCATCTCTTGTCTTTGAATGATGGAGTTAGTTCCACCGCTGATAGTACGATGGCGTTTCGTTTCTTCGGATAGTGGAGTTAGTTCCACCGCTGGTCGTACGAGGGCGCTTCGTGGTCACTTTGAAGGTCGAGTTAACTCTACTGCAGGCCGCGAGATAGAGCCTTGTAATTCTTGGAGATGGAAAATAATTCAGTCACAGATCGAAGGCAGCTTCTTGAAGATAAAATTATTTCGACGTTGTATGATGGAAATAATTCAGTCACAAGTTGAAGGCGGCTTCTTGAACATAGAATTATTTCGCAGAGCCGAGTTTCGACTTAGAATTATCCGCAGAGCTGGGTTTCTGGTTTGAGGTTATATCGGTCTCGATGTTCACTCGACCAGAATTTCCGTCGTACTGAGCTGACCGTGGTGCTGTTGCCATAAGCTAATCTTTGGCAACTGACGACGTTGGCGACGTAACACTAGGTCGAGGTTCGTCTATTGATGCTCTTGAATTTTCTTTACAAAATAGACAACATACACTTGGTGGTGCACGCGGTTCGTATGCCTCATGGAGTCTTCTAATGTGTACTATGTAGGGACTCTTTTCGTCGTATGTAGAGACTCTGTAGTATATCTTGCCGGTCATGGATCTTGAGTATCTGATACTTCGTCATGACGTCGGCGCAAACAGTATGGCGCTATTTGGTTTGGCGTGGCAACATGTATCTTTCGTGTGTTAGATACACGAGGGAGTTCATCATATACGTATTTAAGGTACGTGTTTCGTTGTATATGTAGAAAGGTGCTTCTACAAGGGGATCGATGATAAATTAGGTATCAATAGATCAGAGAAGGCAGATAGGTGAAGATTATAGAATGAAAATTAAACTAAGTAAATAAATAAATTACTTTATTAATGGCGAGACTCGAAACGAGATCATCTCTTCCAACTAATCACTTTAAAAACATTTACAAAATTACAAAATTAGGTTGAATGAGAGGATATATATTATCTTTACTGCTGGGAAAACAAACTAAGGACCATCTCGGTATTGAACTTTACACAATTGAGGGAAACCCAACAAAAAAACCCTTCAGGATGGCGGCTTAATTCTGAAAATAACAAATAATTCATAAAATAAGATAAGATAAGATAAAATTGATTTATAATTAATGCAGTACCTGTAAAAAAAAGAATCACATAGGAGGGAAGAAAAAGATTTGCGGAAAAATGAATATAAAAGAGAGAATTATAGAAAGAAAGATATAAAGAAAAATAGATAAAGTATAAAAGAAATGACAGGTCATGCAGAAGAATCTTTTGCAGGTGTTGTTGACAAACGGGAGCAAGTTTGACAAAAAAGGTATTAATTGCCAGTACGGGAGAGAAAGTACAGCAAGATATCGATGAAGTCATAAAAGGTGAATCAGGGAGAACAATTTGGGAAGATGGAACTCGGAAGGTTGTATCAGGAGCTCTCATAATAATACTTCCCAATAGGGAGGAACAGAAAAAGATACCAGGGATTCTAGAATCAGTAAATGACATTAACGTACGTGAGCAGGTTAAAGAACAGGCACGTTTTAAAATTCTTGGAATTGAGAAAGGAGGAAAAGGAAAGAATCTTTATGCAGAGAAATATCTGGAGGAGTTAGAGGAAAGAGAAAATTTTATGAAGCAAGCAAGAATATTATACACAGACAAATATAGCGAATTGAATACAGAAAAATGGGAAGTACAACTCGATGTATGCTCTGACCTGAAGTTTATTAGTAGGGAAAGAATGTATGGATTTAGAAATAATAAAGTTATAGATGAAGCAGAACCTTTGCGTTGGATTCGGTACCTCCGTTACGGGCACCTAGTTTTCAAACCACAAATCTTTTTGTAATTGATATCATACCTCTATGAAGGAAGGCTTTAGACAATGGGGAACTTGCTTCACTATTTTATTCTTGGAACAAGTGAAGTTTTTAATGTTTTAATGGTATGGTTCTAAAATATTTATGGGTATTAATTTTTGGATAATTGGAACATTTCAAAAAATATAGCAGCGGCCCTAAGATGATGCCAAACTATCATCGAAACGTTGGCCATGAATTAGTAATACTAATAAAGTATTACATTTAGAGTACAAAGAGACTATTTTACAACGAGGAAAATTAATTGAGGAAAACTAGCGAGGGAGGGTTTTTGTGCGGAATTCAGGGTTGGTCCATTAAAGTCATCTATTGTGCAGTGCGGCAGTTGTTGCAAAGCTAATTTACTGATGATGGCCGCCACGCGACCGAAAAGGCATTATGATTTAATAAATAAAAAACTGTTTAGTATGACTCCATATTCTTTTTACAATAATTTGTATACCACCATTACTTAAATCCTGACACAGTGACGCGTCTGACCATGTTGGTATGAACAAAATACTTACAGAGAATTGTGAATTATCATATACAATTCATAACTGTTGAGATATCCTTTTTACTGCACATGTAAATTTTATAAACATGTAAATTTTATGTACATGTAAATTACATGTACATTTATTATACATGTAAATTTACATGTACAATATTATATATTGTATATGTAAATTTTTGTCGTTAAATTACAAACATATTGACATTCTATTAGTATCATAACTCGTAGTTAACTATTCATCTTATCTAGGAATATTTGCTGAAATTTTTGAATCCGCCTCTGTTTTAGGGCCCTTAATCGGAATTGATGGGATGGTTTTATGCTTGCTTCCTTCCGGAGAGAAAGTTAGTTTATTGTCCTCCACGTGGTCATACGCAGTTTGTACTGGTTTTTTTTACAATAAATTTATATATTTATTTATACATTGTTTAATATTCAATATGAAGCCAGTGAAATGTGTCTTTAACTATTAATAGCATAAGTACAATTATGTTATCTAGATTTTGTGATTGTGTGTGTTATCAGAAATCATAATGCTTATTTACTAATCAGAAAACAAGGGATTTAATTAGTTTTCGTTTAGTAAGAAATAAATTAATTTTAATTTTTAACATTTTAATTGGAAATTAATACAATTTGCACATATTTATGTCATTATATATCTACTAAATTTTACATTCTCAAGAAGAAATAATGATATCTTGCAATGACTGACACACAGCAACATACTCTACACCCATATCTACTCTCACAAAAGAAGTTATGTTTATTACTGATCCCTGATTTCACTTACACTCTGTGAAAAAAATCACTCTTTTTGGTTTCGTCCCTTCCATACCTAATAGATAATAAAAGATTTTGTTTAAGCAAACACATCTGCTATTCGATGAACTTATTTTGTAGAGATTACTACTCGGACAAAACTGAGTAAATCACAATGAATTCATCCATAACTATTAATTAGTAGATTTTTTTTTCATTTTATTTATTTCTCCCCGCTCCGTGACTATGAAGCCAATACCATAGGTTTTGTCTTATCTTTTCTCTTGTCAATGGTTGATTTCCTCTCATTTTGACCTTAGTTCATTCCTCGTTCATTCTTAGTTCCTGAACTATTTGTTATCTCTTGTCATATTTATCTCTTTACTTGTCGATTCTGTTATTAATAGTTTTGTAATCTTATCTTTTTTCTCTTTTCTTTACCTTTTAACGCCAGGTGTTTTGGTAGTTCCAATTTAGCCTCCCCTGATCCAAGTTAGGAAAGATTCCGCTCTAGGCGCTTGGAAGCATGGAACATTCAATTATCTAATGAATTATTATCTAATTGACATTACCTTTACAACATACTCTTCAAATCGTTCATACAATATCGTTCATATGAAACGAGTCATATATGTCCAAGTATTATAACATAATTTATTAAAGAAGATTGTTACTCTGGGTAATTACTTATTACTTACCTCATTCACTCAGCCGGATTACGCAGAACCGCTTATAGTCGTGAAATATACTTTTGTCCTTAATAAAGGAAACGCAACAAATTTGTAAAGCTGAATTAATTATCTATTCACGCAAATTCATGTTTCACTTATCCCAATACCAAAAAAAACACTACCCATTTAGAACATTTCATAGCCATTCTCCCATTTTAATAATACCAAAAAATGCACAACCTTGTTCTTATACAGTAACACATTTTACATTCATACTTTTTGAACCTACATTTAAACATTAATTATTTCGTTACTGTTCAGATTATTATTCATCTGATAAACCTTGATATTTTTAATCATAACAAAACGCATCGGAATTGGTTTCAGAGCTTTACTCATTAATATGCCCCAAACGTTTTTGGCAATTACACACGCTTAAATTTTAGTTCACTGGCATATTGATGCAAATGTTCGCAGAATACTGCAAGCAGCAAGTCATGCAATTTACCTTGGTGTTCAATTGATTGAGCTTCCCGCTACAGAACGTCGTAACTTACGGTCCTCCATTGATGCGTAGCCGTGTCTCACCGGGTTCCATTCATAACGACGGTCCAGGTCGTTGTTCGTACGGTCACCGTTGACGACGCTGCGTGGCTCCCCCACACGGGTGTCAATGGCGCTGTCGCCCCGCTCAACTTGATGAGAATAGTGATTACAAAATGGCACAAGAACTGTTCATTACCATTAGTCTTTCGTAAAAATGTTCATAACTCGCAAAATGTCATTCATTGTCAAACCGACTAAAACAGGCAGGTTTGAAAGGCTATTTATTTGGACCTGAATTGTGGTATAAAACATTTTCAAAAATCAGTTCACACTAGGATCCGAACCAACCTTGTGGTGACAGAACAATAATAGCAGTGCTTTAGTGTTCTCAGCCAATTACACTTTTGCTGGAGGAGGTAAAACGTCTGTTGAAAAATTCGAACAAATAAATAGCCTTTCAAGCCTGCCTGTTTTAGTCGGTTTGACAATGAATGACATTCTTTTTTTCTTGAATTGCCTCTTGCAACACCGCGGGATTTAAGATTTAATAGATTTATAAATAATATATTAAGATATTCAAATGAAATTGAGTGGTATTTACACCGATTGACGAAGATAACCACATAATAGCTGCGTAATAAAACAATTTCTCTCGTTTCACAATTCAACTCGTAATATCTGTTTGGGAGCTGTAATGAACGAAACCTTAATTCATGCTCTCACATTGCTTAGGAAAATCTTAAAACATACGCTGAGCAATTGTCAATTCGGCAACATGGCATTACAACATACATGGCAACGTGGCATGCCAAAGTTCATCTTAGCAAAGTTGCCGACGAGACGACAAAGTTTCTATAAAATAATTTCTATTCATGTTCTCTTAAAGTTTCGATATTTTAGTTTCTTAACGTGTATATGAAAGTGTTCAATGATATATTTTGCGAGGAATTTAGAAAAGTTTTTCAAAATTTGAATAAACATGGGCAAAAAAAATTATATTGAATTCAAAAGCAAATAATTTATATTTAAAGAAAACAATGATACTAAAAGAAATTCACGAGTTCGTAATTATACCCCAAGTATTAAAACTTTATTTTAATAAAAATATTGAGTAGGAAACGGGTCTAATATATATCCAAACCATATTTTCAATAAATATTTATTCATATAGCATCTAGATTTACAACATTATACATTTGGAGAACAATATTTACTAAAGAAAATAAGTATATGCTCTATTAATTATGCAATTTTATTATAAACAATCAATTACTTTATTTTTTGTTAAACAGTATATTGCAATTTAATTGTGCGTGGTCAATGTTGTGATGCTAGTTTATAATCATCTTCAGGGTCCCTGTATTCTTATTTTGTATTTTTCTAATTACACTACATTATTGCAGATAAATTTATTTTTTCTACAAACATTAAAAAGGAAAAAAGAAAACCCTAGATGTTGTGAAGGTTTAGCCTTTTAGAGTCATAATGCATATTACACTAACATAAAACTAAAATGTATTCCTCTCCGCGAGTTTCATTAGAAATCTCTTCGTTGTTCCTGCTCTATCATTTGACAATCAAATATAAAAGTTTCTTCTATTT
>NNCF01128107.1:205838-237033 GCA_002313205.1 Laupala kohalensis | reverse complement strand
GTTTTCTATATTTATTTAATTCCTTTTCACATATATGAAAAACTTAAGAGAATCGCAAATTATGTGAAATTACTTTCGACAATACACATCACTTGTAGGCAATGAGATTTGATTTCTTTACTTCACTGTATAATTATAAGAAAAACAGAATATTTATAATTAATTTGTGTTTCGAATTATACCAATTCCATACGATATCTTGCAATTATATTTAAATTCTGTTAAAACCTATACTTTATCACAGTATTACGCAAACGTTTTTTATAGAAAGTCTAATATCGTTTACATTGCCTATGAAGACCTTGAGAGACAACGAATCTCGAGATGTCGTTTGAATATAGAGAATGGTAAAGCTTATTGAAGTCAAGAATATACAGAATATTTTTGTTATAGAAGTCCAAAATGTGTATAATAAAACAATACAAAATATTTCTTTAATAGCGGTATAATTAAACATTTTATCTTGTTACGATTTACCCGCCGCACGATGTCTTCCAAATATAGGCGCCATTTCAAATAGCCTACGATTGGTCGAACGAAACTTCCCCTGCCGAAGGGGAAGCAAGAAGAGAGATCCTTTGCAAACCTAACAGATCCAAAACTGGTCAGAGCGTGGGACTTAGAAAAATAAATGGGCCCTTTTATGTTATCAGTAGTGTACAAGCATGGTCTGCCCCGCACAATGAATAGTTTTCGTTCAACCGCGTTCTTACTTACAATTAACAAAAATACCCATATCTTTTCACACCTCTACTCATGTAACTTTCCCTTCGCATAAAGCGGTAGAACTCATCCCTGTCTCCCTTTCTTTTACAAAACGCTTCTTGACCCTACTCCTCTAAACTTGTCATCGCCTATCAATTTTAATTTTGAATGCCTTGTTGCCGTTTTCTATCCTCCATTAGATTTAATACTGTCATATCCTTCTTCCCAAATTTCAAAAAACTTTTTCTGAAAATACTCGCACAGATACTTGTCGTAAACTCTGGGTCGCGCCCACGCTTACCCAGGCGAATGTAGACCTTTTCTTAAAAACCGCACGTGTTCTGCTTCCCCTTCCTTCCTGGCTCAGCCTTGAACCGCTTTTCCTTCGCGTCGCTTCATTTAATTATTTATAATAGTTTCATTTGTCGTTTAATTTAAATCGGGGTTTCTACATTATTTGTAAGAAAATGTCAAATATTAATTATTCACCACTGTATACACTCCTCTCTTCTTTAGCCACGCATACCAATTTTGTCATTCCTTATCAATTATTGCACATCAAATTAAATGTGCCCTATTGTCTCATCTTCTCGCTGACAGAGAGACATAGCTTCCTTGGTTATTCCTCGTCGTTTTAAATAATTCTTAATGTTGGCATGCCCTGTTAATACTTCCCTGACACTCTTCCTTGGCTTAAACCATTTTTTATTCTTTAAATTAAAATTAATATTGTTGATAAATTTCAGTAAATCTTTGCCATCTTCTATCACTTCCCGTCATATTTGCCAGCACTCCCATAACTTGTCATCTATATACTATCTCCATTTCTGTTTTTTTTTTGTCTATTTATTGATTGTCGATCTTAACCTTTTCCTTTCTACGGGTTTTATACCTTAAAAACATCGATCTATTGCAAGATCGATTGGCAAGAATCCCAGTAAAACAAGGTATAATTCTAGAGGATACGCTCTTATATCCTCCGTACCAATGTTTTAAGCGCGTTCTCTGTAAACTATTTAACTTCCATTAATCTGTTTTTTAACGATTTTCAATACAATAATAACTACAGTATTTTTTGCGTTGTGGTCTTGAAATAAAAAAACTTCTATTTATAACACAGCCGGGAGCACTCTTGCGTGATGGTATGCGACAAGGAAAGGTGTGCCTTGTGAGGAAGACAGATTTAACTAGGAGTTTGTCACACTGTCTTAATGGTAAACTAAGAGGTTCATATCGTAATTATCTGCATATTGAAAAACCACAATTTTTGTTGTGGCCCTGATGAAGGCCAAAATAAACAGGGCCGAAACGTTGGCATGTTATAAATAGAAGTTTTTTTATTTCAAGACCACAACGCGAAAAAATACTGTAGTTACTATTTAACTTCCTTTCTGAGTGTCGTAAATTCGTTTGCTCGTGGAAGCGAGGTGAGTGAAGAAACTCATCGCGCAAATTGTAAGTTGTGAAAGGAGAAACTCCTTATTGTATAAACTATGATGGTCCGCGAAGTGGGGGAGCTTCTCGCGCATGCGCACAATCGAATCTGGCTACTGCGCACCTACCCCGCGTATCTTCACAACTCGCCTCCTGTATTGTGACACTTCTTACTTATTGGTCACTTCAAATTGACAACCACAAAAGAAAATACTGTACACGCATTTGACCCTATGAGTTTAATAATGAACTTACCCTCAAAAATATTGAACTGTTGTTATAAAACGATGTGAGAACATCAGCAAGGTGGAAGAACTATTGAGTGATGGGACGTACTCCCCGGTAAGTGTAAACCCTTTAAGGAAGATGAAGACTGAGGACAATGAACTCACCATCAATTCTTCCTCCATACCTGATGAGATTAAACAATCTTTAAAACGAGGGACAATGCAATGCCCAGACTTTATGGTCTCCCTAAGGTGCACAAATCTGGTGTCCCCTTGAGACCTATAGTTAGTGCCATCAACGCACCAACTCAACCTCTCGCCCGTTTTCTAGCGAAAACAATTATACCATTGACTGGTACCATCTCCTCAACCATCATAAATTCTGAGCACATTGTAGATGTTCTGAGTGAGATAACTCTTAGTGACGAGAAACTCATTGTGAGTTTCGACGTTATTTCACTCTTCACGAATGTTCCGATCAGTGAAACACTGAACGTTATAGAACAGCAGCTCGGACAGCGAGGCTTACCGTTTGAGTCTGTAAACATCCCTGAATTTTGCCTTAACTCCACTTTTTTCCAGGGTGATGGTAAATTTTACTCCCAAATAGAAGGAGCTGCAATGGGTTCATTTCTTTCTCCTGTTATTGCAAAAATCTTTATGGGAGCGTTCGAAAATGAGGTTATCTAGGATGCTTTATTAAAACCTAGAGTTTGGTAAAGATACGTGGATGACACGTTCGTCATCCGACCACATGGACGTAAAAACCTCGACAGGTTCTTGGAGTACATCAACCAAACCCATACTACTAATTATGTTTACTATAGAGATTGAATCAGTTGGCGAGTTACAGTTCTTAGATGTGCTCGTAAAAAGAAAGGATGATGGTTCTCTTTCACATAACGTGTACTGCAAGCCAACTCACATTAACCATTACTTTAATCTTGAACGCCATCATCCAGCAATCAAACGTGTATTGTTGAAAACATTAGTCACCCGAGCGAGGCAAGTATGTGACAAAGAGAGTTGAATGTGTGAAAGAGACCAGGAATTCACACTTTTGCGTGATACTTTCCGGAACAATGTCTACAACAACAAAGTAATAAATTACGCCCATAACCGTATCCATAATGTTCGTACGGAAAATGTAGGAAACCGTTAGTTCCCCAAAACAGCCTTACTCCCATATGTTGAAAGAGTTCCTGACAAGGTTTGTAAAATTCTTAATAAACATACCATACGACCTGTCTACAATGTCCCTCAAAAATTTGGTAAATCACTTGTCAAAGTTAGAGACATGTTCCCTCTTTGGCGTCGGTTGGTATTTATTCCATACATTGTAGTTGCGATCGCGGATATATTGGGGAAACAGGACGAACTGTGGAAGAGAGAATGAGGGAACATATTAGACATTTTAAGTATCGTGGGACACACAATTCAGCCGTGGCCCTCCATGCGATCGAAGCTGGACACGACTTTAATTTTGACGGTAGTCGTATTATTACTGAGAACCGTTGGTGGTTCAGGCGGTTCGAAGAAGCCATAGAGATTGCCAGAACACCGAACAATCTTAATTTTGATCCTGAGCAGCGTCTGGAGTTGGGCACTAACTCCCCTGAGCGCTCCTCCTTGCACGCGCACCAAGCACTGAGTGACCCCAGACTCGCCCCACCCTGTCCCGCTCCGCCCCGCGCTGATTGGCCAATCAGGATGAAGCCCCTCAACCGAACCTATATAACCGACGCGTGACTCGTTCGACTTCGCAGAGTACGACAGCGACTTAGGTCTGTACGACACTGACATTGCCCTGAAGAAGGCCAAAGCATGGTGGTCGAAACGATAAAATATGGTAGTTTTATCTAGTAGGACACGGTTTGTCCCGGACAAACAAGTTCGTACTGACTCCGGCCACAGAAGCCAACGTTTATAATGTCCCACAATATTCATCACTCAATGAGCACCTCATTTAACATCAGTGCCTCTTCTCATTTATCGGTCAATTTGAATTCCCAATCTCAAAACTCACAAAGAATATAATGTACATGAACTTGTTTCTTCAGCCTTTACTTGCCACTTGAGCGTTTAAAAACTGCCCCCTCCACGCCCTCCTCCTTCCTCTTCCACTATTTTAATCTCAGTTATACCAATATACACGAACAAAAAATATGAAATTCGATATAAATTGAATTATTGTACAGTACAAGCATCGATTTTTTTTCAATTCCAATATTGATGTTGGGTCGGGGGAAACAGCGACCCCCCCTTTCCGCCTTCCTCCTATGACGTCACTGGTTTCATGATAGTTTCTCTTGCACCTGTCTAGTGGGGTTGTTGTACCTGACACAAGGACTGTTGGCTACGTGGTGGGTTCGAGACGCCGCATTGTCTCGCCCTGGCTCCCTCTTCGGCACTTTGACCCCTCCGCCTCTGCTGACGGAAGGTTCCGAGCGCCAATCGTTGAACAAGACAGACTCCGAGGACCAGCGTCAGTTTCTGTTGGTGCCTCCGCAACCCGCTGCTGTGCTTTCGGCGGGACTCTTCTTCCTGCAGAACTGTTCTCCTATGCCGTGCATCGCCGCGGTGGGATGTTTTATGAGAATTTTCGATCGGAAGGTGAGTATACGTTAGCTTCATAAATTGTAGAATTCTATCCACTAAGATCGTTCTGTCGCGTAATTTGAGCCAAATCATTGGATAGTCTAATTATCTTTTTTGGTTCATATTTATATAACTTTGCGCGATATTATTGTATTACTACATTCTCACGGTCTATGCACACAAGGTCACGTCGGATCTCACAGCTATTTAGTTGTTATATTAAAAATAATTTCCATAGCTTGCGTAATGAGTACCACTAGTCGTAATAAATTTATTCATTTATTTTGGCCATGGTAACACCGTCTGATTCGTTAAGCGGTGACGTTTGAATTAATAGGGAAGGCATGTCATCAGACTAAAGCTGATGGAACAATTTAATTTTGCCATGTCACGTGTATTGCCAAACTTTGTACTATAATAAATCCTTCTCTTTCCTTTGAAGGAGCGTAAGTGACATTTCTTTAGTATTTGACTATTTTTAGTTCCTGAAGAGATAGGCCATCGATTTCTTTTAGAACATCTTTCACGTGATAATTCTCCACTTGCAAATATTGTTCATTCATAGTTGTTGTTTTAGGGTGAATGTGACTTTGAGACAAAGAGTAAAAACGTGCCAAATGAGAGAAAAGCTAATTTTTATACATAGATTTTTTTCTTCTTTTTTTACCAAAACGTTCAAAAAGGTCACGAATTCTCTTTCTGTACAATAACAGTTATGCTATTCATGACGTAGTGTTCTGGGAAAGAGTGAAACAGTTGATAAGCAATTAACAATCAGTGTTGTAAAAATTATGACTTATATCCTTCATACAATACAGCTAGCTTCAGTTTCTAACTACCTTAATAAAGTAAGAAAAATTCATCCACTCAATCCCCAAAATTCTTGATTTTTCTACATTTGATAGACATCTAAATTCGTTTTTTAACCAGAACATTCATCAAATGATAGTACGTTTGATCAGCAAATATAAAACAACCTTTAACAAATTCTAAACCATTGATTAATTTTATTTAAATTGAAATATATATAAATTTTTTCTCGCAGGATAAGTCTTGAAATGAGGCTTCAGACATTTTTAGACAGTGTTAGCGTGATTTGCTCATCACCAAGTCATTCCCGGTTCAATTCCCGGCGGAGTCAGACAACATTTGTAGCTTTTCATATTAATGCCACAGTTTATGTAGCTGTGATCGCTGAAAAGCGAACCCACCTCTTCTACCCACCTCCTACTGCACTACATCAATAGTTGTAACTATTCCTAACCACTTCTACTAACCCCTCTATGTGCACCAAGTTGTTGGTAAACCCAGCTGACTGGTCCACCAACTATAAATAACCTATCACCCAACTCCTACGTCCTATCACTCTATGCACATAAGTTTCAATAGCACAATTCATTTCCTTTTTACAAATACTACAATAAAAAAGGGGTTTAAGTAATTTGAGCCTCCCCCCCTCAAACTTCCTTCGAGGGTTCTCTCCTGTTCATGACTGACTTTCTACATATCCTTCCAGATCTGTGGTTACGTCTTGGGCATTCTGCATCTGGTGACGGCCATCGTGCATCACCTCGCTTCCTCCGAGCTCCATTGGCGAGTAGCGCATCTACTTCTCTCCCTGAGCTGTGCAGGCGCCGCCGTATTCACGCCCGTGTACCTCATTGAAGCAACATCCGCCAGTTATCGTAGCCTCTACAAACACACGCCGCTTGCCTTGTGGCACGTCGGCTACTGCATCGGGTCGGCGTTGCTCGACGTGGAGTGTGGGCAAGCGGTGTTCTTGGCCGCCGTCGGGACAGCCACCGTCTTCGTGGTGGCGCTTTCACGAGTACCTGATACGCCCGTGTTTCTCATACGAGCGAACAGGATCGCTCAAGCTTATGCTGACTTGCAGGTAAGAACTACAGCAGGGATGTAAACGGGAGCACAAGAGTGTGCAGGTGATCGTATACTTAGAGCACACCGTGAGTGCCACCTGCAGAGACAAGTTGTCAAAAGGTTTTCATGAAGTTGAAATGGGCCTCCATCTTATTACACTGCGACCTCGTTACTGTCAATCTTTTTTTACTAGAAACATTGATTTTACTCTTATTTAGGTATCAACACTAACTTGTAATTGAGTGGCCTACGTTTCAACACCCTCACAGGTACTCATATTTGAACTACAAGATTCATCATTTGAGAAAAAATATTAGACAAATGATTTATGTTCTCCATTGCACACAACCTAATTTTTCTCTCTTGACTTACGGCCAGGTGAAAATGTTGACGAGCCGGGAATCGAAACTGGAACTTTTGCTTTTATCGCATGACCACAAAACCACCTGTACACCGTTGCCACACCTCTACACCATAGCCACCCAGGTCAAATCCTGGGAGGCCTGTGTCAAGTCCCTATATAGATGTAAAGTGAACCCAGGAGGCAGACTATGCTGTTAGCGCATATGTACCGATTTCACACGTACTGACATCTTAAGATTGGCAATGTATACTTTTCTTCTTTGCGACCAAAGCATAATCCCCAGGTTCGATTCTTGGTTCGTGATCATTTTCACCTTGTCAAAAGTCATCACGTATCTTTTCCACGCAAGAAATAAACGCACAATTTTCCTGTTTTCGCTTCGATTATTTTGAAGTACAAAGTGTTTGTAAGGGACCCACTAGTCTTTCTAAATTTCCCGCAGCGTCGTATCTCTTTTTATGTATCTAGGAGTTGCGTGGTCGCGACCATGTGTGCCGTGAGTTCTCCACTCTCAGGCGCATTCAGGATATCGCAGACAGCTGCGCGGATCCCAAGAACCAGTCTCCATCTTCAGCCTCCGGCCGCGATGGAGCGAGCAGCAGCAACGCTCCTGGTGCTCTGTCGGGAAACGGCGATTCGGCGGCGACGACCGCTCGCTGGGCAGCGCTGTTGGCGCTGTGGCTCAGTCTCTTCCAACAGCTGACGGCGCTGGCGCTGCCCGAGGCGATGACGTCACGTGGAGGAGGAGAACAGATGAGGGTGGAACGCGCCCGTTGCGCCACGGCGATGGCTGGTTTGGTGGCAGGAGCCCTCGCCGGCGACGTGGCGGAACGCAGGTCTTCTCTCGTCGCAGGATTCATCGCTTGCGCCATGGGGCTCTTCAGCGTTGGGATGGCGGAGGTGAGGTTGAACATGAGATTATAATAATAATAATAACAATAATGATGATGATGATGATAATAATAAACCCTCAGTCGTTTCCAGCACAAGGATAATATACAAGAACCAACATAAAACCCTCGTGACCCTCCGGATCAGGAAGGAAACTGTGTACCTTATCCAGACGTCAGTCATTCTTGCCACACTTTTCAGGAACTTCCTCAGCATTTATCTTTAAATACGTTTACTCACTATTTCCTCGATCTGATCCAGCAATTGGAGAAGAATCGGAATAGATCGTGATACAAAACATCGAAAACAAAATAATAATAATAATAATAATAATAATAAACAAATAAATTTATTGTCAAAAAACAGTACAAACTGCGTATGACCACGTGGAAGACAATAAACTAATTTACTCTCCGGAAGCAAGCAAGGGACCATCCCATCAATTCCGATCAAGGACCATAAGGCAGAGGCGGATTCAAAAATTTCAGCAAAAGTTCCTATATAAGATAAAAAGTTAGCGGCGAGTTATATTCATTATTGCCTGAGACCTTTGCTTCAACCTCAATTAACCTTCAACAATTATAACAATTGGTGGAACAGTTTTCAGTGGATATTAATATGAAATGTGGCTTCGAAAAGTGCAGAATCTTTAGTAGTCGTAAAAGTAAGGATTTAGCAAACCCTCAGGGAGTTGATTCAGTGCAGTGTAAAATTGGGCTAATGACAGAATTTGAGTTTTACAAGTATCTAGGAAAGGAGCAACCAAAAATGATAGCACATACTGAAATCAAGAGAACTCTTATATCGGAATTTACCACCAGACTGGAGAGAATCTGTGGAACAGAGCTGAATAGTAATAATTTGATAAAGGCCATAAGCACATATGTAATATCAATTTTAACTTATTCATTTGGGATAATATCTTGGTCGACCACTGATTTGGAAAATCTGCAGAGAAAATTGCGGGTAAAATTGACAAACCATAGGAAACGCCACGCAAAAGCAATTAAGCTGATAATGACACTTCCAAGAGATGAAGGCGGAAGAGGAATTATAGATATAAAAAATCTACACAATAGACAGATTGCCCAACTTCGTTCTTATTTTCATAAACGGATGAAGGAATCCTCACTACACGCCAGAATTTACAGCTCAGACAACAATTACCTATTAAACCTATTAGAAGCTAGAAACTTAGACAGTGAAAAAATTTCAACAGAAGCAGACAAAATTTTGGAATGGAGGAGCATGACACTGTATGGAAGACACCCTCATGACCTAAGCTGCCCCAATGTCGACAAGAATGCGTCGAACGCATGACTCAGGTGAGGGGTGTTTTTTCCTGAAACAGAAGGGTTTGTTATGGCCATCCAGGATCAGGTTATTCCCACTAGGAACTATAAGAAATATATTATGCAGGATCCCCATATAAAAAATGAAAAGTGCAGGAAATGTGGAACTGCTTTTGAAACAATTCAACATATAACCGGAGCTTGTAATATGCTGGCACGAACTGATTATTTACATCGCCATAACCAGGTGGCTAACATAATTCACCAAGCATTAGCTTTAAAGTATTGTCTTTTAGAAAATAGCACACCTTATTACAAATATGAGTCGGCTGACGTTTTAGAATCAACAAACTTCAAATTATATTATGACAGGTCAATAATCACTGACCGTACAATTCATAACAGACCAGACATAGAGCTGAAAGATCAAGTATCAAAGACAACCTTTTTGATAGACATAGCTGTGTCGAACACTCATAACCTTCAGAAAACAATTCAGGAAAAATATCAGAAATACAGTGACCTTAAAGCAGAAATACAAAGGATATGGAACATGGAGAGAGTTTACACAGTAGCGGTAGTAATGTTCTCTACAGGAGTCATCCCTATTTCCCTCCACAATAGTATTAGTATGTTAAAATTGCTTAAGACCATTTATGTACAACTTCAGAAAGCTGTTTTGCTCAACACATCAAGAATAGTCATAAAATTTTTGGATCATCCAGAGTGAGTGTGCTAGGTGTAGTCCGTACCTCACTAAGACCAGCAGAAAAAGCTGAGATCTAAACGGAATAAAAAATAATAATTCACGTGATTCAGGACGGACTGATAGACAAGAAACTCCTGAAAGCACACATTTTTATATCCTACCTCAAATAACGACTGCAAAAGTAATGTAAACAGCGAAACAAAAGAACATGTCATATCTGGTTGCACAACTTTAGCCAAACATGACTAAAGAATGACAACTGCATACCTTACTACAACAGAACCACATGAACTTCCAATGCAATAGAACAGAGCAGACTTGACTAAGCCCACATTGAGAAAAGAAATAAAATAACCAGATTGATCCTCAATAATGTCAACATTAAAAAGACCAATGCAGTGAAAATCAGGAAATATAGCAACCTAGCATTCCACATTCAACAGCAGTGGAAAACTCACACACAAATTCAACCCGTAATAATATTATTTCAAGTACACAAAATACTTCAAAGAAACTTAGACAAAGTCTCAGTTAAAAACCGCCCCGTAACTATCACGCAGAAATCCATTATTCTTAAAACAGTAGACATAGAAATTTCTTACAATAACCATAGATAGAGACAGCTGCTGCCACATGTTTCAGTTAGTACATTACACCAGCGCTGTCCAACGTACCTTTAACTCGCAGGTCATGTTCTATGCACTTCCGATCGATAGGGCCGGCGCAGGATGGGCTTTGGCATAATGTTGCCCGACAAATAAAACTTATGTGATTTATTTATTTGTAACGCATTTTTTGTTCTTACCAACAAGCTAGAGAATAAAATAGTATATTTTTTGTGTTAAAAAATTATTTAAATATGAGAGGTTGCAACCGATATCTTGTGGAAATTGTGATCCATGTTAAGGAAACAAAATGAAAATAACTTCCTCGACTTAAATTGATGATTTATCACGAAACAGGAATGTTTCGGGAAACTTTCCCATCATCAGTTTTCTACAACAATGAGAAAACACAAGAAATCCAAGTAATATGAGACGAGCATAAATAAATCGGTCTCAATTAAATATAAATTGGATGCAATAAGAATATTCAGAAAGAGTGACAGTCTTTTTTTATTGTTGTAGAACACTGATGAGCTCCCCGAAGCATGTCTGTTTTGTAATCAAACATATCAATTAAAATTGTGGAAGATAATTTCATTTTGTTTTCTTAACAAGTATTTTAATATTAGTATTATAACAAAATCTTTTCGTACTGTAATGTATGACGGAGTAGTTTCGAACACTTTTTTCTCTCACCGGACACGCCAAATCTAATATTAATTCTGACAGCATAGACGTATATCACAAAGTTTTGCTCCCCAACGTTTCATGGAAAGTTTTTAGAAAAATGCATTATAACTCGCGTGTTACACTATTCAGCTGTACTGACCGAAGTGTACATGTTCGAATCCTAACTTCTCTAACACCTTTGCTTGCTACAGGTAATTTCTGGTTACTCAGCGTTCTTCACCGAATTCGGCGTCATGGTATACTTATTCGGCTTCTTCGGAGCAATCGCCGTCCAACCGACAATGGTGATCTGTGAGATGATCGCTGCCAAGTACCTCAGCTCGGTGATCGCCCTGTTCGCCATCATCGCCTGGAGTCTCCAACTCACCACCTCCATGCTGGAGAGCATCTACCGTGTGGACTGTCTAGAGCAAGGTCCCGCTCTCTTCTTGGTTCTCGTCAGTTTATGTGGAGGGTTGTACGTGTATTGCGTGTTGCCAGAGACCGCTCGGAGACCGACCGTGAGGAAGGTGCGGCGCCTGCGGGTTCGCATCGCGTAGCACCGCGGTTACCACACGCTCTATCCATGTTAGATAGATAAGATTCTCCTGAGCGCATTTAGAGAAAAGTGGAGCTCACGTAAGTATCACCATTAAGTTTACATCTCAATGGAGGTCGCATCACTGTGGCGTATTTCAAGACGGAAAATCTTCGTCGAGTGTCCTGCGATCTGGCGGATTTGAAGTAAAGTACATGGGATTTGAGGTTAGAATACCTTTCACTAGGGTAGAACGGACGAGGTTATTGACCAGTTAACATTTCTGATTGGTGCCACCTGTGTCTTCTTCATCGCGCCTTTCAAAGTTTGGGCTGCCAGTGGTTAAAAATAAATCCTCATACTGTCATACAATTAGAACTCCGAGTGGTGACGCGCACAAAAACTTTTTTTTCTGATCAGACGAGACTGGTTCACTTCAGCCTATCTCTTGGGTCATTTATAGGGAGAATGTGAATTGAATGGTATTACTCACGCGAATGAGGTATTTTGCCGCTTAAGCAAAAATACTTTTCACCCTTTCTCATAAAGTACGTGTCTCTTGAGATGAGTCGTTTAGAGGAAGATGAACTAGACCGATATCAGGTATCCATACTTTTATTAAATTGGATACATATTATCAAAATATTATAGAACATGTATTCAAAATGGTCCCGAAAGACTTTTGAGATCTGAAATTATAGAAATTGTACTAAATGACACTGAAATTTAACCGGTTTTGTATTTATAACAATGAAAGCACGAGTTTGGTGATGTTTTAACATCTATATTTTTTTTAGAATTCAGGCAAAATTAACCCTGCTAAACTTTGTTCACTTTATTATATAAATTCACATCAATACATCTTTCTCTTGTACTCAAATATCATGTTAAGTTAATATTTTATTACACTTTCAAATCAACAACAATAAAGTTGGTAGAACTTGCGATCCAACATAACCAAATGAACTAAAAATGTCTAATTGTTTTTGTTTGCTGATTTTATGTCATTTATAACAGAATATCATGCATTATATCATAGATTAATCATAGTAAATATTTATTGGTTAATAGAAAATCACATTATTCAAGAAATCGCTTGAGTTTATTGAAAAACGCATTGCTCCAAGCTCAACTGTTTAGTGGTTCGTATATCACACACATCGGAAAGAGTTTAAGAACTTCTTGAAATGTCTGGTAATAATCGTAAATAAAAATAAGTATTTTATACAGGATATAACAATGTATCACACACACCATACTAATGGTAATTACTTTTTTACGTGGTCAGTAAAGTAAGTTTTTAAACTTTAAATCATAATAATTAACGTGTAATCAAGACGATGTATGCAAGACATATTTGAAATTTATTTCTATTTACATAACTTTAAATTTAATACTTTGAATTCTTAATTCATAAGAATCTTGTGTGTGTGTGTGTGTGTGTGTGTGTGTGTGTGTGCGCGCGCGCGCGTGCGTGTGTACGGGCATCTGTTCTGGATTGGAAGACAGATAAAAGTTTCTATTCGGTTCAGATCTTAAATACTAATCGTTCATCAGTAGAAACCAACACGCGTTGCTCCCACTTATACACCCTTGGCCTCAGAAAGAGTGTTAACTATTGTAGAATGTTGTCAAAGTAGTATATATTATATTAAGTGTTGACACTCTCTGTATTTGCTGTACAAACTGATTGTTAGAGAATTCTAGAACATGTAATAAGCTACAAGTATATTATTGTGCTACATCGTGATAATTAAAAATGTCTCATTGCGATACATAATACTTCTTGACGGAACGTACTGTCGCCGTCCGATAGAATGACTGAGATTTTGATAATTGGATACTTTTCAGTAGAGAGTTCCGAAGTGACAAAATTTGAGAAATTGAGATACTGTCCTTAAAAGGTGCAAAAGGTGATGGTAAATTATTTAACAGGACACGGTGAAATTCTCAGGAGGCTATATGGGGTCATCCATAAAATAAGTTTGCTTTCGGGGGGGGGGGCGTAGGAGTCCCTTCGAGCGCTATGTTGACGTGCGATAAATAGTAGGAAGAATTGTACGTTGATTGAGTTATTCTTTAGACATTCAAAATTACTAAAATTACAATAATCAAAAATATTTTTTCATCAATTTTATCTCTTTGGTATATGTGCTAACTAGAACTAAATTATGCATATATTTTAAAAATTACATTTATTTATAATATAAATTATATTCTATTCTTTATGCAAATACATTACAGACAATCAATTTACGATACAATACTGATATCACATAATTACTTGATTATTAAATTAAGATACACATATTCACTATGGTTCTTGTACAACAACGTTTCGAGGCCAAGGTTTGACACGTTTTTGTCTAAGAACCATAGTGAACATGCGAATTTTAATTTAATTATCGAGTGATTACAAATATGTGATATGTATCAGTGTTATATCGTAAATTGATTGTCTTTCATACATTTGCACAAAGAATGGAATAAAATAGATAAATAGACAATCAGAGTCTGAGCGACGTAAAATTATAATGTAAATGTTATATTCAAGCAATATTTGCCAAGTTCCGTTCTGAAAACAGTATTTATTTTTTTCTCAAAACCAGGGGATACTTAATGAGTTTGAGACGTTCACTGAGATGAGTGGTTTAATCTTTGAGACAACATAATACTAAGCGGGAAGGTGGCTCAAAAATTTCCTATTTTGGCGAATGTACCTTATGAGTTCCCAAGGCAGTCAAAAAATGGCAGCATTTCTAAGTCTCCGGCTAATTTCGTAAGAGAGGTGCAATGTGCCATTCATTTTTTTGCATTCAATGGATTTGAGGTTAAATGAATGAATAAGCACAAAAGAAAAGTAACAATATGGAGTGACATCTGTGGTAAAACGCATGACGGTATCTTTTTCTCTTCCTTGGTGACAAATGGGCTTTTTGAGATACTACACGAAATTTTTCTTGTAAGTGGACACATATTTCTTCCTTGTGGCTGATTTTTCTCTAATAGAAAGGAGGAAGGCTTAAAAAAGGCTCTTTTACCCTTTGATCAGCATATAATAGTGTGTCGCGTTTTTGGGTCCCTGTCTAACTAATTGGCCGAGCGAGGGGACCCGAGCGTGACCTCCAGACGCGGAGAACGTCTGGCTGAGGAGGGGGAGCTTATTAAGGGAGGCGGTTTCCTAAGTGAAGAGGAGGGGTAGACAGGGGTGAACCCAGTGAGACTCAGTCCGAGATGAAAACCCTTTTAATGTTTATTCACACATGACGGCTTGGGCGGCGAAGCATGGGCGAGGTCAGATTGTCTCCAGCAGTTATCGTCCTTCGTCGGCTCCAAGCGGCAAAGAGAGAGAGAGAGAGACGGAGACGAGGGTTGAACCCACGGCAGTAGTGGCCATAATAGTTGAGGAACTACTCGCGAATCATCGCAGTGTCCCCTATGGGGGTCGACTGAGATGGAGAAAAGGTGGGAATGACGAGGTCCTCAGTTGGGGTCAAATCCGGATGTTCGGATACTCTCTCGACACACGGTCTACTCCACTCTCCCCCTTGCGTCTACGAGCCGTCTCTTTAAATGTGGTTTGATATGCTGTCTCAACATTGTCACCCGGCCTCATGACCCAATTCCTGCGCAACGAGCCACTTCGTCTTCACGACAAGTGGAAGAAAGTAAGGCAGTCAACCCATTTAAAGTAGTTCCCGTTGAAGCTGTCTTAATCATTAATAATTCTGCAAACTGAGAGTAGTGTACAGGGGAAAGAATCATATTGTGAACTTGAGACTGGTCGTAAAATTCCGCTACTAATGAAGGAGAAGCATGTGAAAAACAGGCAGCTATGTTCCAAGTATCTCATCACTTAAGTGAATTAAGACCGGAAAGAAAAAAAAACTTACATGCTATTCCTCATTTGTCTAAGGAAGAGCACAAGGAGCATTACATGCAGTTCTGTAAAGAGCAAGTGGCACATGTCACCATGAAAATAAGATTGGACTCAGCACCTTTTACAAGTTGTTTTTTCTTCTTTTTTTAGTTTTTCTTTTCACTTGGATAGATATCTTGAAACTTTCATTTTTTATTACAAATAATTACCATTTGATCCTTTCTTTCAAGATTGAAGAATAAAAAATTACCGAGTGTAATATAAGTAGGTTATTTACGATAACATGGGCTCTAATGACCTCGATGTTAACGGGCCCTAAAGCCCCCCCCCCAAAAAAAAACAAATTTTCGATAACATCGTGTTCACAAATTTTGCACTTGACAGCTCTATTCTGATATGTATCCAGTTGTAAATTAGAAGAATTTTTCAGTCACTGAAGGCTGAACGTAAGAGGAGTATTCAGAGACTGAGTCGTCAGAACAGGGTTTTTATTCGTGTAACGAATTTTCGAGTGTTCATTCGATCGGGAATGTTATAAACGTGCTTTTTCCCTCCTTGCATTTTGTTGTTAGAGAGTAGTATATTGATACAATATTATGACTCAAATGTTTATTATAAGCGTTTTGAATCCATTTAATTACTTTGTTGTAAAAATAAATTTATAAATTATAGGGTTTATTGCTTGAATGTTAATGACGTCAATATACAAAAAAAATATATACATATAGGTTACAGGAATCGTAGATATCAATATGAACCAAAAATATTCAGAAGAGACTTTTGGTTTCAAGTAGATATAAAACTGAAAACGGTAGGAAACATTAAATGCATTGTTACTTCATTAACTCTTAATTGATAAGGACTCATTTATGTCATAGAATAGGATACAATTTATCAAATGGAAATAATGTAGTTAGAAATAACGAGTTATTTGACGTGAATATTTGTATAGAATAAGGGAATTATGTAAAATCTAGAAAATAGTAGAATATTTCTGGGCTATTAATTCAAGTGAGTAATTAAAAATTAAAAGTATATTTAGAAATTAATTTGAACTACTTCATAAAAAGCTTAAAATACGATAGTATGAAAAATACTATAAGTTATCAGAAAAATATATGTTTAATTCTCTGGTCGAATTCGTCTTTAAATGATAAGATCTTTTCTTATCTTTCAAAACAAAGATGTGGTTTTCATTCTTCATTATTCGCTAATTTTTAAATTCCGATTGTCTGTACAGTAGTTATTTCCTATCACACCCGTAATCTAAGGTAATTTTGCTCTCGCTGAAGCAATTATATAGTGATTCAACCTTTTCACTATTACCCCGTATCACCTTACATATTTTAAACAAATCACCAGAACGCTACATATGCTGTAATAGAATTTTTTTTACTGTATTCAGTATTTCGTCACGCATTGGTCACAAACAAGACAAAGGCATGAAATAAAAATTAAAATGGCAAATATTTTATGCGTAGCCTTCTTCCATAGACTTAATTATTTTCGTGCATGAAGTATAATAAAAAATGCAAAGATTTTAGAAACTTATTTTCAATTTGAAAATATACTTTTATAAATAACATACGTTGGTGGTATATGAATATTACAAATATAGGGAATATTAATCTTAATAACACCTTTATTAATAAGTAGAATAAATATTTTTTTCTTGACAAAATAGACTTTTTTATTCTGACCATTTAAAGAGAGATCTGTTATTTCTCACTTGATTTCAAAATAAATAAAATATTTAACCCGAAAAATCCGATTATTCAGTGGATGTAAAATAAATATGTAGAGATGAAAGCCAAGAAATAACAAGCACATTCATTTTTAGACGTAAGCAATTAATAAACAGTAATTTTCACATTCATATAAAGAAGTGGCTGTACATTTCAATGACTCCTAATATCATACTAATTCCAATATGAAGTTTGAGAATATTGGGAGACGTATAACGTAATTAAAATTCGTAATATTTTGAGATAACATTATTATTGGTCATTTTATGAACCAAACAAATAAAGTATTTTTGAAAAGGGAAATGACATATTTTTAGGGAACTAATATTTTCGTGAAGTTGAATAACATCAGTTATACTGGTTAAGCTAAAAATATATTATATAATTAGAAAGAAAAATTGATACTAGTTTAATTTTGAAAATAAACAAATATGCTCTAGATAAAATGGAGTAGACGAGGTTGATTTTTTTTTTTTATGCTTTGGTCCAATGTGGCATCTTTTTATCATCCTTAATACTTATGGTGATACAATCAGAATCATTTCATTCAGAAATTATTATTTTGTTCGTCATTAAAAATTGGTAGCTCATGAATAAAAAGACTGGAAAATCTTTTGTAAATCTGAGAAGACTAACGTTTACAGTTGTATTAACATGTAATTCAATTTTAATACACTTTAATAATGCTTAAAACTGAACAAAACATACAATTTAGAACATCTAAAAACTTTTAAAACTATTTTTTTTACACATAAACCTTTCAATTTACAAAATATTACTCAATGAATGGTATGAAAGAATTGATTTTAACGTAATGTTTTCACAAAACTATGTGTTAAACAGGAATACTCTTATATGACAACATTTTATAACATGTTACAATTTTATAGTTATAATGTATTTTAAAAATGAACATAAGATTAAAATGTTGGATTGGCCGATGATTACTTGTTGAGGTTTGAGATGAATGATATTGTCAATGTGCGATTCTTTGATTGAAACTCTATTGTCAAATTTACATCTGCAAACTGGTCGCTTAAGTGTTATTCGCTATTCAATTGATATTACGAAAAGCACAAGTAGTTATCAATAGTTCTCACAATTAATCACTACCATTTCATGTAGTGCAATTGTAATGTTTCATAAATGTCCAAGTTTGAGTGGTTGTGTGAAATTGTGGAAGAGAATAATTACGTTGAAGGATCGTTTCTCAAATAGCGTTCTTCTGTAACGAATTTTGGGTAAATCTTCGTTCTTCTTTTTATGTCCCTTTCTGTTCGATTAAACATTTAAATAGAAAATTTGAATATGCACTATTTTATCCTTATACTACTTTAGTGTCTAAGATATTCTTCATTCTTGTCTACATGAAGGAATCGATGATACCATGTATTTATTTTTATTGTTCCTTCAGACGAACCCATCTACTGACATTTTGAATTGGTGTCAAGTCACATCACCGTCAGATGTTTACGGTGATGATGGCCCAGTCTTCCGGTATCATGTTGCTCCATGACAATGCAAGGCCACGTGTCTCTGCACAAACACAAGGTCTAATCAGTTCTTTCGAAGGGAACAACTGAATCATCCACCTTACTCCAGACCTTGCGCACAATGATTTTCACGTGTTTCGATACTCGGTGACCATCGGTTCAACGACAATGAAGAAGTGGAAACTGTAGTTATCGATTGGTCTTCTTCACAGCCGACAAATTTCTCTGGCGTCGAATTCAAAAACTTGAGTGGTTTGACAAATGTTTGATCAAAAATGGAAATAATGTAGAGAAGTAAATAAAAATATGTAGAATACGGGAAAAAATAATTTAATGGTATTTACAATATTTTTGTCGTATTTATAAAATACTCCTCGTGTTTTTAAAATATATGAAAATATGACAGGAATTACGTGTGAATGACTCTGACATCGCCCTGAACGTTGGTAGTTGTGTATATTGCGACGCACTTTACTTTGTATAGACTAAAATTTACTGTACTTGAACCTCATAGGTCCATACATTAAACTACTCAATCAACAGTATATTTGTCATTAATATTAATTTTCATTAGAGACCCTATTTTCCTGAGTTTTTTGTTAAATTTCGTTACAATGTTTTGATGTTGATTAGAAGTAGTTAATTGTTAATATTTTGTAATATGGTCTCGTTGTTGTGAATTCTGAGCCCTTATTTCAATATCAAATACCATACTTACGTAGTTATTATTACATACTTCATTTACTTTACTTAGTACCATTACTAATCTTAGATGCATTTGAACGTAATGTAAAGGAGAGGGAGAAAAAATCCCTCTATTCAAACCGTGTATTAGTCTAGGTTGTACACAAAGTGAATGTACATGTTCCTTCACTGAAAAGAATGCTAGATCAAGGAAAGATCTTCATCTTTATGACTCTCTCCTGGAGATATCGAGATAAGAGGTTGCACGTGGTGACGTACGTGTTTCCTGGAGCCTGTGTTATCATCAAATATCTCATATTTTTTTAATACATCTCATGTCTTGAAAAGGGTTTCTCCAAAAACGTCAATTCTCCCAGACGTATCTCGTGAAATTAAAAGGCATGCACTCTATTTTAGTTTTTTAGAATGTATACAAAAAATCAATATTGTAGTATGGATGTGATTAAAAAAGAAAAACTCCTATCCTGCGTAAATAGTTTTGAACGTTTGGATTCTCCTGAGCGCGACAGTGTAAATTTTATTCCTTAAGAATGTGTCTGGTCGTTTAAGCAGTGTTTTTTTTTTTTTTTTTTTTTGCAAAAATTTATAACATTATAATTTGCAAGTAGAAGCTAAAATTACTAAGAGTTGCCAGAAATACGACAGTGATCATTCGCTGTATAAGAATTATTTTTGGCACCCTTAGTTATTTCTTCAATAATAATGTCGACGTATTGGCAAAAACCGTAAAAAAAACATGTTTTAGACATTTCAGGTTTAAAAAAAATAAAATTCATTCATAAAACCAAATATTTCTCTTGTGTATATGCAGAACAAAATGACAAATCCAATGGTTTTTCCTGCGATATTTGTTGTGCTCTCTACAGCTGTTAGAAATCAGGGATCTGTCATAAAACATTCCATAGTAGTATCACAGTGTATCACCCTTTTACGCTGTAGAAATACTTAGTTTTTCAACTTGTAACATTTATCTGTTCATTTATATGAAAGGCTTCTTCTGAAAAGCACTTTTATTTTCAAGGACGCTTATGTTCTTCAGTTGTGTAACCTTTCTGATATTGAGACTAAAAACATTAAGTAACTTTTCCTAGGAATCTTGGTTTCATTAAAAACAAAAATTATAAAAATTAATAATTACTGCACTTTTTATGAATATAAACTCCGGTAATAAATTTTCTTGAATGTGTGAGAGACAAGTAATAAAAACTATTCCAAATACATCAGTATTAAAAACTATTCCAAATACATCAGTATAGAGTGCCAATGTTATATAATTTCTGTACTGTAAGTAATGGATAAGATAACTGTCCATTTGCGATGTCCTTTGTACATATTTATGGTCTGATCACTGTTTCAAGCAAGCTCTTTGCAGAACCGTCTTTAGCTCATGCAAACCAATTACTTAACTGCTCCGCAAGGACATACTGTTAATTAGAATTAACACCACAGAGAACGTGAAGACGCAATAATTTCAATTGAAGTTACTTAAGCATCCGTGGAATTGCGTTCCACCACTAAGCAAGATCGGATTGTACAAGAAACTGGAAATTTTTAACCAAATTAAAAGAAAAGAACAGATCTCCCGCGTTTCAGGCGATGAAACACAAACCACCGTTGTCTAAATAAAAGCACAAGAACAACTAAGTACGAGAGGTTTATGTTCCTAGAAAGTTTTGGAAACAACAAACACATTTTGAAGAGCTCCATTGTACAAATAACGGCTGTTAATTCTATGTTGCCGTGACTGTATTTAGTTTGAAATATAAAGTAGCCACTTAAAAGTATTCTTATTAATTGTATAAAAATTTTTACAAGTGTTTGAAAATAATAATCGAAGAAAAAGATGTGTTCAGTTTTTAAGATAACTCCAATAGTCTTATTTCAAACGATACATTTGTTTCGTAAAAATACTTCAATAAATTAACATTTTTTCTATTATCAAGTAACTAAATATTTCGTATCTAATATTACATCTCTCCTAAGTATTATTTATAATTTGCTTTTTATAGGTTTATTCTTAATGGAAATGATAAAATCTCTCTGCACTGGATTCAAATGAAATGAAAATGAGAATAATACTTCTATAGGGAAAATTAACCAACCAAACATAGTTATATGTTTTGGTAGAACTGGATCTTCCACTTTCAAAAATCAGCATACTAAAATGAATCAACTCCTGAGTCTTTCGTATTTAGACAACAACAGGAATAATTAACTGACGCAGGAAGATTACCAAAAAAACTCTTTTTATGTCATAACTAAATCCACTATACGATTTGAGTCCAATAATTTTAAATAGACATACTATATTATTGGAATATTAGTGCTATTTACGACAATCATTATTATTTTATGAAACGTTTAACTCATTGGAGTGTGTGTATATATATATNATATATATGTGTGTGTGTGTCCACAATTCCAATTCGTTAGCGCAATATATTCGTACAGTTAGTTTCAATTTTAAAAACTTAATTTACTTTGATCTGTTATACCCGTAAGCCACCGCAAAAATTCAAAAAAGTGCTCATATTTTATGATTGAAATCTATTATGAAAAAATATATCCAATATGTCTACAATGACAATGTGTCTACGTACATTTGTATAGATATTTGACGTCAAATTCTTCCCTTTATTTAAAAAAATATATTTTTCTAGTTACATTACGGAGTCTGTCTCTAGTGATTTATGTCGTTGAGAAAGAAATGTTCTTCTATTGTAGATTCATCTTTCGTTTCCGTTGGTATATTTCCTTATTCAGAAATTGCATTGGTGTCGATAGTTAAGTAGTTTGGTTTACTGCGGCACTCGTACGTCTCTTGTTTCTAGCGGACTGAGGCGAAATGGTCAAGGGTAATGGAAGTGAAAGTATCAAGGACGAATGAGGAAACACAAAACTTCCAGTTTCCTACAAGAATTCAAGCTTAAACGTGCGGCGAAGTATCACATTTACGTCGGACACTGGACTCTTTTTAGCAGCAGTCATCTCTTTAGATCTACAAAGTGAGAAGTACGTCTGTAATTCTTTATTCAGAAATCTGACACAATGAAATCGATTTAAAAAATACTTTTTCTTCGTTATCATCACCATGTCATCACAGATATGAGTCTTGGATAAAATGAAACATACTATGACTCCAACTTAAACATTCTGTGACAATAGTTAAGACATACATTGTCGGTGCAAGACTTCCTACCTCCGTTTTAAGAAATTCATGTCCGAGCCGCAGCAAGGTCGTTTCTTTCAATCCATACAATCTCCACAATCGATTACCTCGTGCCTCAGTCTGTTCCACTCAGTGCCGCGTGCAGTTCCGTGCCGTGTTTACTCGTACCGGGATACAGGCCAAACGACTCTTCATCAAGCAACTAGTGCCTCGAAGTTTCATTATTTGGATTTGTGAACTCTTTTTACATAATATTCATACACATTTTAATGCTTTTGTTCCTGCACACATCGAATGTGTCAACCTAAAGTTCGAATATGTCAACTGAACTCTTGTAAGGTTAGAAATATTCCAAATGTACTGACCCGCAAATCAGTGCTGGATTTTTACTTTTATGAGGATTTTTATTTTAATACTTTCGAAAATATGATTTACGTAATTCGTTTGATTCAAGGAAAGTATTGAAAATAACTTAGGGTTTGTTAACATGTAGATTAGTTAATTCACAATTACTATTCTGTAGCTTAATTTACGAAAATTGACTGACAAGATATAAATTCATTATTGAACGTAAAAAATATTCAACTATCTGTCAACTATAATTTGATTGCACTTTCTGCTATAGTGATGTATAAATTATGATAATTATTTAATTTTTAAGTAACGTGAAAGATCTTATATATGCGATTTTAAAGTAAAAATTTTCGTTTTCAACAACATTGAAGTAGCACTGAAAATGCTTCCTGCTCTACTGGTCCGAAAAAGATGTATTTGAATTGTAAGAGAAGAGTAACATACAATCGCTCCCTATTTCTTTACTTGTCACATGACATAGCGCACCATATTTTTTTTCTATTTTCTCATACATTTTCTATTTCAAGTTAGAAAGAAATTTTATCTTATTTGAATACGTATTTTCTTCAGTGATCAAGGCTGATTAGATAAAACACGTAACAGAAACAAGCCATGTGAGTCTACTTCATTATCAACATAATGAAAAAAAAAGATCCCACTATTACGTTCTTCAGTCTACTCCTTGATGTTTCAGATTGGATTTCCTGAGCTTCAACGTAAGGCGTTGTTGAATGTTTCTTTAAAAATCCGAGTTGATAGTGCATGCCCCTCTGATTTGTGTCATTGCTGTCATTAAAAACATCCCTTAAAACTGAACCGGACACCACGAAAATTTCTAGGAAATAATTATCATACAGTTCAGCGAAATACTACCTTCTTTACAATGGTTCCATTATCTTGCCTATGTAGGGTAAAAAATGCTTTTCATGGCTTGCACTTTGGAAATGGTTTCCCTACCTGAACTTTTTGTTTTACCTTGAACTAAAACAGTAATTTCTTTAGGTATTTCAGTCAGTTGCAACATTCGGCCAGTCACGTATGGACTGAAGCATCTTAATATTTCTCTACAACCCCTACCAAATTAAAATTATATAAAATACCAGTAAATGAAAGCAGTTAATAACTGGACTTCAAAGATCCTAACCGCTACCTTAGTAAATCGAGAGAGCTTTGTTATTTAAAATATATTATCGCAAGAGAATTAGATTTGATTTGATTCTAATTGTGCACCATAAATTCACAAAAAGAGTCCAAATGCAACGAAAACGAGTTAGTAAGAAATCTTACTCAAGGAGTCGTTCATAAATCACGTCATCAGTTTTGATCGATTTTCAGACCTTGGATATGAAGCATTTGGTTCGTGTTTGAACTCATTTTCATTAGAACTTTATGAAGATTAAAAAAAAAATTAAAACCTTGAATTTTCAGCCTGAAATTAATGTTCCAGCACTGTGGGACAGTATCTAGTAGGTGAGTCATTGTTGGTCACCGGTTGGTCCAGCGAGTGGGTCGGGAGGGTGAATTGAGTACCCTTATGCCCCTTAGTCCTCTGGGTAGCACGTCTAAGCGGAAAGAACAAAAATGGTATCGTGTCATCTCATGCTCAACAATTTTTCCTTAGTTTCAATCTCTTCAAACTACTTAAACTTTTTCGATTGAATTCAAAACTCTACGTAGTTTCCTATCGAGTTATAAATATTTTATTTTTTTCATTAGGTACTTTCCAATCGGTCTTTCGGACTTACAGAGGTTGTAATATTTACAGGAACGTTTGAGGAAAATTCCTATCTCGATACTGAATGCTTTATTCAGCAACAACTAAGTGCATAACGCAACATATTTGTAGTACTTTATTTTAGTTTCCTTGTGGTAGAAAGTGGGTAGGGGGTGAGAAAAATACATGGATACAGTGAAGTTTATGATAATTTTCTAGATGGTAAATTTTTGATCGTGGGGTTTCGAATATGTTTTTGTGAAATTGAAATTTAATTCAGTTTGTAATATTTTCTTATTGTCCTAAACTGAAATATGTTGTACTTGGACACGAAAGAAAGGAACATTCTACGGCCACTTTCCTCCACGTGGACGGGAGTCGGTCGCGGATAGTTGTCAGGTGGACGTCGGATTCCGTGTCGGTCACGCCACGGAGTAGCGCGACCCGCCTCTCCCGTTTCAACCCGAAGCCAGGGACCTGTTCTGTAACCTCAAGCCACGAACATCTACCTGCACTCGGCGACACTTCAATGCGGAAGGAGACTCGTGTCGCGACATGTCAGCACCACCAGAGCAGGAATGGTAGTATGAGCTAATTGGTCACCGTCTTTTAAATGTCCAATTTTAAAAAATGAAAGAATAAACTGATCTATTAAATATTAGGTGTCGAAAGAGTTTTCATAAATAAAGAACACATCCTCTTTCTGGTCTTCAATGCACAAAGTTTTTTCGGCCGCGAAGCGACCGTGTTGGACGTCGCACGCGCACCAATATTAACATTATTAGAATCGTGCAGCAGTAACTGTATTAGCAATGATTATACATCAGATCTCAAATTAAAGGTCTTCCACGACAACCAAAGGCTATTATGGCCAGTGTTGCAATAAATGAAAAAGAAAAAGAAAAAACAGAGATCCGACCATCTTCAATGCAGAATGTAGGGATTCTTGTGGTAAAGGAAAGAGATTCTCGTATCATCCTATGCCACAAGAATCCCTACATTCTTCTTTGAAGATGGTCGCTGCACGGGCGAAGATGATTTGTGTGTTATATTCAGAAAGAGAGACAATGTTCTCCACATTTATTTATTAAGCAATTAAAACCAGGACTTTGTGGGGCTAACATTTAAATAAAACCATTTTGAAAATGTACTTTTAAACTTACGCACTTATGGCTTCTGGTGGGACGGGTTTTATAAAATTTCCTTGTAATATCTAATGGAATCGATGTATAAGTCATCTCACGTGACATAAATTTAAAATTAAAAAGGATAAATCGTAATTTGCCTCGCGTTTCCCGACAATTAAGATGTTATTCACCGAAAACAGTTGCAAAATTAGAAAACTCCAGTCAAACTAGAGACCGTTCTTCAAATAAATTGTTTCAATTTTAACGGTATAATTTGATTCGCGGTTTTAACCAGATGTCATGAATTACTGTAGTAATGACTATTTTAAATGACTAATAGATAACATTATTGACAGTGTCATAAGTGGTTACGTTCTTGACTGGCGCCTGGCACGCTCATCCTACAATAAACCGACCACATTATCATTAATAACAATCTCTCTTTTAGACAAATGGAATATATTAAGAATAAAACATAGCAGGATTAATTTTAAAAATATGATTATTACAATAATTGTATCTACAAATATTATATTACAAATTTACAATTACTTCACATATTAATAATTATTCGCTTAATAGATACATTGAATATATGTTTGTAAGTAAACAAATAAGATCTGTATCTTCCCATTGACACTTTTTTTTTTCATTTGAGGGCTTATTTCTTCCACAATAAAAATAATTTGGTCGAAGTCAAGATTTTCTAAAATTTAATAGAATAATATTGTTTCAAAAACATTTGGCTGTAATAAATGTATTTTGCTGTGTTATTGATTTTTTAATATTTCACTAGAGTATTAACGTCACACAACCATACGTAAGCAAACTTTGATTTGCAGGTTTTCGCGGTGGATAGGCATTAAATCTTTGATGTCTCTTTTTTTCGACTGATTCAGTGGTTCTGTCGACTCAGCTATTCACTGTTAATTTTCTTTGACAATTGCTGCGTTCTTGTGATATAACTATCTAATTTTTCATTTGGGTATAATATTCATTTTCGAATATTTCTTTCTTCTGCCTACACTCTGCAATCATAAAATAATAATTCGGTATCACATTTGCTTACATAAAAGATTTATCAACATAGATTAATTATTTTTTACAACAAAGCCATTTGATGCACTAATAATAATTTCCATTTTTGAACTGTGTGATTGAAAATATTATTTGTCCAGGTTCAGCTAGTAATTGCACAGGTTCAGTTTTTTTATTTCATACGTACAAAATGGAATTCACTTTAGGATTTATTAGAGTTCATATCACTGAATAATTAATGATATGGGAAATATTTTCACGCTCCAAGTTTTATAATTCTCCTCGTAAAAGGCGATTGTTGCACGTGAGAAAATTTTATCATAAAAACCATATTTATACTCTCATTATTCATAATCAAACCTGTAACTATATTCAATTAGGACACCGTTTCATGAGTTTTTCATTAATGAATAGAATACTTGTAAAATATTTTATGAATAGGTAATTGTCCCGTCGTATCTATGGAGGTAATCCACTGCCAAGCAAATCACTGCGATGCAGGCAGAAAAATCTCCTGATGGGGAACCACCGCAGTAAATGAAAACATTGTGACAAGACCCCGTGATTTTAATGACCACTTACTGGCTCAAACAACACATCTCTCATCCAATATAATCAACGGCGAAAAGAATTTAAGATAAGGAGATACGTTTCAATCGCTTTAGCGGGGACTCCCAGCGTGATAGTGACAAAGGAAAAAGTATTTTAAACTTTAGCATTTTTTTGAAAAAAAAATCCAAGTGATTTTTTAGTAAGTTGAAGGTTATTAGCCGCGTTGGTATTCAAGGATAGATTTTATCACGAGTCGCCAACTTGTGATAAAACCTATCCTTGAAGAGATTTATTACAAAGAAATATCCACTCATTCTATACAGATACGTAATATTTTAATATTTAATGCGTAGAAATAAATTCTATAACGATATACATAATAAGAATTTTATGGCGATATAATTAGAGCAGAATATTTTCTTTATTAAACAAAAAAAGTTCATCAGATTTTCGTGGAATTTAAGTTGATCTTGTGTTGAGCAAGTCATACACTAAATATATCCAATGGGCAAATCTCTCATTGGATTCGTCCATAAATATTTCGTCCTATCTCCATTCAACTAAAGAGAAGTTAAAAGCACTGTAGCAAAATATTTATTGAAATATCGGTTATGTTAATTTCTCTTAATCACAATTTAAGGAAAGTAAGTTAACACAATCAAACATATGTTAAAAAGGAAATAGTGTAATTGGAAAATGATTTACCGAAAATCAATTTATTGAATTTCAAAACAGCGGTTTCAGTAAGAAATGACATAAACATTAATGTGAATTTAACACAATTTTCAATATAATATTCTTGATGGCAACCACTCATTCAGCTTAACGGAATTAAATAAAGTATTCGTCACAGTTTCAAGTTCATTATTGAAAATTAATATACCACACTTTGAAAATTAAATCAATAGACAATGCATAAAAACCCAAAACTCTTGAACTGTTTTCAGATATCTTGAATAGCCACCATCTCACTACTTTCAATACAATTGAATCATGTTATACAATAAACAATCATGACATGATAAATTAAAAGTCGTTTCTATGTTGCTCATTTTTTTATTATTGGTATTAGAAAGCTTTTTCGGCTGCATAGCAACCATCGTCAGTAACATACACTGAGTGTTGAGGAATATTTTTGGCGAATGCGCATTCGCCAAAAATATTCCTCAACACTCAGTGTATGTTACTGACGATGGTTGCTATGCAGCCGAAAAAGCTTTCTAATACCAATAATAAAAAAATGAGCAACATAGAAACGACTTTTAATTTATCATGCTTTGATAATGTTGCTAAAGCACCACAATTACCAAGTAAACAATCATGAGTAGAATGTGATTTTCTATGCACTTTCGTACATAATAGTGACTTGAATTCCCTCCATTAAGACATTTGCTACGAGGTATTTCGGGGAAATATGTGGTGACCACCCTATTTTTTCAATGATCTCTGTATTATTGCAAAATTATAATTTACACTCTGGTTGCCGATACTTAATTTCTCAAAGAGATAAATTGATACTTCTTCAAATTACGAAAAAAGGAAATATTGAAAGGAAAGCATAATTCCTGTGACTGCACATATTGTCTAATCGTACTTTGGGGAAAATACCAAATCATAACAAGTTGCAGAAATAAGTTGTTCAATGTTCAAAAGTAATAATAATATGTTTAATATTCAAATCTTTAATATTCAAATAGTTTCATATTTGAATTACACGAAAGTTTAATGAAATAAAAATCAGTAAGTTTTTTTTAAGACATGTAATAAAGAGTTGATTGAATTTTCACAATTCAAATGATTATATAATAATAATAATAATTATAATAATAAAGTTCCTTTATTCTGGCGAGACTCAGACCTTAAGGTCTGCTCTTCCGTCTAACAATTTAAAACATTTACATTTTAAAATGCAAGATGAGAATTGGGAGGATCTTATTTACATTTAACAAATTATTCCCAAATTCAAAAATATTTGTTGAAAGTTAATATTAACAAAGAATATTCGTGATCTGACAATATTTGTTACGAAATCTTACACTTGAGCACCATTCTTTTCAGTAACGGTCATACTCTTCTTTCGAGAAGCCCATTAACCCCCAAACCAATAGATAAGGCACATCCCCCACCCCACCCCACTTCAGCGCGGAGGCATGAGTGATGTCGGGGAACACATGCGCGAAATGGCAACACCGCGTTTTCCCGCCGGAGGCAACAGTACGACGCTTCGTCGACGGCGTGCGAGAGTAGCCTAGAGTGACGAGGCAACTCACTTCACACGTGCGAACGCGAAAACCGTTTGCACGCGCCTTCGTCTATGCGACGCACGTGGTCTTCTGTCCCCCCCTCCACCTCCCCCGCCATCATCGTCATCCAGTGCGAAACGTATCATTATCCCCCTCCCCTCACCATCGCGCCGTCTGCGCCTCCCGTCTCGAACACAGTCAATCCGGCGCGCATCGGTCGAACACGCGCGTTCAATCCCGCGACGATGCGATTTTCTCTTCCAGAATTCCGTTCGGAAACCCAGTGATCCGCATCTTCTCGCGCGATTCGTTCGTTACGTAACCGCGAACAGGTGAGCGTCGGAGCAATGACTCCTGATGACGCGGGATCAGATGCGTTGGACCAGGGAGGAGAGGAGGACCAGCGGAAACAGATGACAGAAGGAACGGAAAGCGGCAGACAGTCGCTGATAAACTACAATGGAAATGCGGTGGAGATTCAGGCAGGAGATGGAGGGGAGACGAAAAAGGCACCTCAATACATCGCCACTATAGTGGGTAAGAGAAAGTGACGAAATATTCTTTATCTCTTTTTTACTCGTTTATAGATATAGAATGAGTGTGATTGTCAGAAAATGTGTGAGAGAAAGACATTTATGAAACTTCTCTATTCGTTTCTTATCATTTTAATACCATCGAATATTAAAGTGTCACAAAAATTTATCTTGTTACTAAATGTTTTGGATATTAACAGTACTATAATTGGATATTACGTTTAGTTCATAAATAATAATTCTTACATTTTCAATTATCGCAATGATATTTTCAATCCTTAATCTACGTAAAGATTAATAATATACTTCTCCATTCCTTAATGTTTTGTTTCAATAACTTTGTTGTTTTCTTCCTTGACGATCATGAGGTGCAACAGCCTTCACAGTCTGAGTCTTGCCTTTAAAAATTGAATTACTTTTTAATTACTTCATGAGAATGGTACGGAAGAGGAGAATCCATCATTAAACATATAATGGAGATTTATGTCGGGTAACACAATTATAAAACATCAAAACATTATTAAAAGATTACTGAGATTTCTATTTCTATTAACGTCCATTATATAATCAAAATAAATTATTAATTTCGGATGTACGACTTTATTACGAATGAATACCGTATATTTTGTATCGTACGTTTCGACTTTGGGTTAAAGTGGTTAGGTCAGGTGTATCAAATTATAACACGAACATAACAGAGCAATTGAACATGATATTAAACAAATATAAACA
>NNCF01128107.1:176108-189135 GCA_002313205.1 Laupala kohalensis | reverse complement strand
AACGTTTTTCGTGTATGGTTACAAAATATTTTGTCATTGACCTCTGACCATCAACACGCTTCAATTTGTAGTTTATGATCGAAGATCCGGTTTTTTAATTTACAATAAAGAAAGTCAAGCTAATATTTCTGCTGAGTTTTCAAAATTGGATTTGAAAGTTTTCATATATTTGGTCTACTATTCCGTGGAAACGTTTCTCTATAGAATTCATTATTTCGTATATTTCGTCTTTCGAACTAGTTACTCAACCTCACTTTTATTGTTTCCAGACGTTTCACTTCAATTCATCGATCTTTTTTTTTTTAAATGTTGAGAAGTTCATTGCATCTCCTCATGCATTATAATAGCGTCACAATATTTTTTAACAAAATAGAATCTATTTCAATAAAATTAATTTGCGTCTTTTGAATTAAACTAATACATTAACAATGTTAAATTAATATTTTTAAGAGTTCAGTACCTGTACGAATTTATGTATATTTGCTTCTTGATTGTTCTACTCAAAGCCACCATTATCTTCACACTACTATGTTCATACACCAGAAGCTCTTATACATTTCACTACCGGTCACAAACTGCTATTACAATGAACTGCCGAGTATAGAAGCAGTGGTGCCATAACACTCACTGATGGTATTGGCTCAGTCATTCCAAAAAAAAATTAACTAATTGACATTAATCATGTTACGTCGAATGAAAATGGGAGACGGGACCGGGATTCGAACCCGGGACCTTGAGCTTTACGCGCTCATGCGNCAGAGGTCTTTGGGTTTCACAAGTTGAATGAGAATGGTAGACGGGCCCGGGAGGCGAACGGGATGGCGCAGTCGGTAGGCGCATGAGCGCGTAAAGCTCAAGGTCCCGGGTTCGAATCCCGGTCCCGTCTCCCATTTTCATTCGACGTAACATGATTAATCTGTTACCTGGCGGTGAGGTTCACCGCAATCTAGGAGATTTCTAATTGACATTAGTTCGAGTAAATTAATTTATTGTCCTACACTTAGCCATACGCCGTTTGTAACTGCTTTTTTGTCAATTGTCATTTTATTATTATAAATGATCTCTAGAGTTATTTGAATATGTGCAGCGTTTTTCAGAAACATTTTAGTGAATATTTAAGGAAGAATGAATTATTTAAATTTAAAACATTTTATATTTCAAAGTAGTCATTAATGTTTCGGATTCAAAACTCAATTTAAAAAAATGAAATACCAACAGGCGTGTAGTTGTAGAGTGTTCGCTCCCACTGTACTGCTGAGCAGGAAAGGGTTCGATGCCACGCTCGGCCGAACTGGGTGAGCGTTTGCAGCTGGGGGTGATGTTCCTAACCCACTCCAGACCTATGTCAGTTCCGTACCTTATATTCCCCGGCACTATGACATGTTTTCTTTCCAACTACATTACCCAAATCATGAGGTTCGTCGGAACAGCAATCCTGATATCATGCGCCTTAAAATAAGACATGCAATAAATAATTCATTAAATATATAAATATTGACATCGGCATCCCAATTCCTAGTTTCTTAGCATTGACTGACATTCTACAATTGGAGGACATCCTACGTTCGATTTCCGGGTCGTTGCCATTTTCACCTGACATACCACATATTGTATCCACCCACGGGTCCAGGAAGAAATCTGTGAAAAGATTAAAATTTATCGAGATATTGCTTTTGTCCAAGTCTCCATTAATTACCTTACGATTTATTCTATCAAAAACCCAAAAAGATTGTTTAATTAAAAAAAATTAGCATAGTATTTAACCGAGGGCTGCACAAACTCAATTGTTAATTGGTGCAGTGTGTACATGAAAAGAGTCTTCGTGAAGATTCAAACCTGCTTCAGGGTACAGATTTTCTTTTGAAGAAAGGAAAGCATCCTATAGAATAATAAATAACAATTGTTATAAATCTAATTGTATTAAAATTTATTGTCAAAAATACCTTTATAAACTGCGTATGACCACGTGGAGAACACTTCTTTACTCTCCGGAAGTTAGCAAGGGACCATCCCACGAATTCCGATCAAGAGCCCTGAGGTAGAGGTGGATTTCTGCACCTCCAAGGAAAATCATGCCATTCGCATCCCTAAGATAAGAAAAAAAATTCTTGTGAAAATATCAACAAATTTAAATTTAGTAAAATGGAAAATAGTTTTATAACTAATACGTATTATCAAATCTATAAATTATTTATTACATCACTTAGATATTGATTGTCTGTGAATAAATCAATCTCACAGGTATCACATTTAAATCTTTAAATTATTTGGAAAATATTGCTAATAAATCGTAACTATTAAAATAACTTTAAATTCGAGATTACTAATAATAGTATTAATGCGACAATAACAAAAATAATGAGACGATAACTATACAATTATGTCATCTCCATAGAACATATTTATACTATCATATATCTTCGAGGTGTCTGATGTAAAAGATATCATTGAATCTCTTCAAATTCGCGGCCATACGTTTCTTACTCCGCCATCGTTTCTATCATGTTAAATAATATATTAATTTTAATAACAAAGGGTGATGTGAGTTTCAATTTCCCCTCCAAATACAATAGTAGTTTGTATCTCCCAGAGTTTGCCGCATAGCTCAAAGATGGATGGGTCAAAAGTTTCGAATTCGAATAAGACCGTTTTGGAAGTTAATTCTCGGGATCAATTCCCGGAAGGACCAGAAAAAATTGTAGCTTTCCACTTCAATGTCCCAGTTTATATAGCTGTAACAATTTAAAAGCTAACCGTCCTTCTTCTATCCGCCTCCTACTACTCCTAGTACCACTAACTCTTAATATGACTTACTACTACTACTGACACCTCCAAGTTGTTGGTAAAAACAACTAACTGGCACATCTACTAACAATACTCCTACCTCCTATCACCCCATGTAGATAAGCTTCAATAGCACGCTACATTTCACATTTACAAAAAAGAAAAAGTATTTCAAAGTATTTGGTTGGGTGAGTAGAGGCTTCCAGCAAACCACCTCTAGATCGTCAACATGAGGGAAAAAGAGGAGAGACTAGAAAAGGAGGTAGATAGTGAAAAAGCGTCAGCCTCCCCTAGCAGTGACGGAACTGTCAGGGAAACTGCCGGTGATCAGACATGCAAATGTAATAGGACTAGATGGTGAAGGGACTAATAATTACAATGTCTGTAGTTAAGCAGTCACTATAATCACAACTTAATCCAATAGATAATCAATTTTAGCCATTTGGGACCCCTAATTAGAAAGGGTGTAGAACACGGAGAACTTGACCTACGTGTGTAAAGGGGGCTGAAAATATATATTTTTATAAAATATATAATTTGAAAATGTATGTTCCATTTAACCTCGAGTGACTAGGAGGATTTTCAAGGAGAGATATTGGATTGACGAAGAGCTCGGCTTGAAGCACGACGTTGGTCTGAAATGTGCATTTCCCTGTTGAAAGTCCCTAACTTCTCCCGAATTTCTCAAGTTAATATATTTGGTAATATCGTTCACAGTGGATCTTCTGCACCTCATCTACGGCCTGGGGATAGGTTGGTCCGCCATCGCACTACCGTCTCTCACCCAATCACCAGACGACGGGGTGACGCCACCTGCACTCTCATTGGAGCAAGGCTCATGGCTGACCGCCGTATTGTACGTGTCTGCAGTTCCATCCATGCCCGTCTACGGCTACCTCTGCGAACGTTACGGTCGCAAGACTTGCGGTTACCTCATCGGCGTCCCTTATCTCATCAGTGCTGTCTTGCTCGCAGCGGCTTACGAGAACTTCATACTCATTCAGGTAAATAATGAATTACCACATCACTACTTATCCTATATTTAATTCTTCAAGGTATCATAATTCACACCCACTACTTCTTGTCGAAAAAACTTTACATTTGAAATATAAACAGCTCGTATAATGTAGTAAACGATAAATTTCCAATAAGTGGGGAAAAAATCTTTGAAGTGTCTTTTACCGAGGGTAAAGTTTTCCCCCATTATATAATATTAATGCATTATTATCTGGAACTAAAGGCTCAAGGCAAAATTAAATCCACACGATTGTCCTCCAAAATGACGGTTGGGCCAAAATGAGGTGTAGCCAATTGAGCACTGACGTTTCTTTTTTTGGTTTGTTTTTTCTTTAGGGTGGGGGTCGCCAACATTTAGGTCATTAGAACCGTGAGCACTCGCGTATTTTAATTATTTGTGTCTACTGAAGTGCTAATGAATCTATTCGCATGTAGCTATACGCGCGGGAAATAAATACATAAATACTATTTTCTTACACATTTCACATTTCAATTTAAAACGGTCCACAACTTTTCCGTTCGAAATTTCCTGTAGTGATACATTAAATTAATTTTTATGTTTATTGTGTGTTCAACCAAAACACGTCAATACCAAAAATAATAAACATTTTTCAAAAATTTAAAAAATATATTTTTGAGGTGAAAAAATAAAGAAATGACAGGTATAATTTTGGTTATTTAGTTTGATTTTTTTTAATTTCTACAAAAGAATGAATCGGTTCAAAACGTTACCAGTAAATTTCGATTCTTTAAAAATTTTCACTGAAATTAATGTATTTGGAATTTTTAAGAGAATTTGGATTTTTGATGCGGTGAAACAAATGTTGAGATTTTTTTAAAAGAAGAGGTAGGTTGCGAAAAATAGTAGATCACATTCTTAAGGGATGGAAATTTAGATGAGAATTTGAACCGGTCTTTCAGACTAGTCCATATGTTCCTGGCTCACTTGCCGTGGAATTGTCGGCATAAATTCCCGAAAAAATCCTTGACATTTATTACGATTCACTGTAAAGGGACGGTTCAGGTCTTAAAGGGTAAAAAGCAGAGGGCATTAAATAATATAATTTAAATGTAACATTTACATTAATGATATTGATTTGGTGGTTAATTCAGATAATACTGAGCACAAAATAAGCCTTGATTGCTCAAATGAAAGAGTTTTTCCTAGCGTCCCCATTTATTTTGATTGGCGACTATCAACGTCGGCATGATCATGGCCTGACAATGATGGAGATTTTATCTTTTTTAAATTTAATTTTCTTTCTCTACCCGATTCCTCAATACATGTCATTAACCAGGGTTTAGCTCTCTCTAGGTTTAGTCTCCTTCTTTTTCTTCACTATTTTCTTTGAACCTTGCACCCTTTATTGCATCACTTTGACCCCGCCAACGACAAGGCGGGCGCAATCTTCTTTTGTAGCGTCAGTTGATTTTTGCAGAACAACATAAAATAAAATTTTAATAAACAAAATTTATTTTCAAAAAACAGTTACAAACTGCATATGACAACACGGAGGATAATAAACTAATTTACTCTCCGGAAGCAAGTAAGGGACCATCCCATCAAATTCAATCAAGGGTTCTAGGGCAGAGGAGGATTGAAAATTTCAGCACACTGCTTAGAAAGAATAGTAATTTCGCTATTTTCGACAGAATACCAACAAATTTGTATTAAATAAAATGCAAAAAATAGTCCACAAGCACGTAATATTGTCGAAGTGTAGATTATTCGGAATAAATCGTAACTATTAAAATCAATCTAAATTCGAGATTAATTATTACAATGGAACGCGTCTTGAGTGCCTGTATATAAAATCCGCCGCTACCCAAAGGAAGACCGGACCAAAACCCAGGCCAGGACGTTTTGTGATCACTTGCGTCATCGTTTCTGGAATTCATCATTTGATGTATATTATATCGAGAGAACTCTCACCGAGTGCAATGAAAATAATGGGAGACGATGCGTCAAAACACTGAATACATCCTCTCTTGACGCATTACGACAAATTAAAAAAAAATTATCGCCAATTCTCCCGCTAGATCTCGCGTGCGCTGCTGGGCCTAGCGGCGGGTGGTATCTTCGTGTTCGCGCCGCTGTATGTGAGTGAGATCGTCGAAGACAATGTTCGTGGTCGTCTGGGAGCCTTCGTGGTGCTGTTGCGCAGTCTGGGCATCCTGTTGGCGTACGTGTTCGGCGCCTGTTTGTCGTACAAGCGCTTTGAAGAGGTGGCCATCGCCTTCCCAATCGCCTTTCTCGTCTTGTTCTACTGGATGCCAGAATCACCGGTAAGTGTACACATTCCAAATTGTAGCGTTGTAGTTTGAATATGATGTAGTTTGACCACTTTGATTGTATCGTTGTCCTACATACAGTGCAACCGAGACGGGTGGGAAGCTGAGGAAGGAACGCTGAAAAATTATGTTATCAGTTAGCGTCAATATGTCTGCTGTTTAATGAACTACAGATAATTTGAATACGTCAAATGAGCAGATCCATATATTTGTGAAAACTTATATCTTTATTTGTACTCTCTTACTAGCTCACCCTGAAAATAAAGTTTGTTTGTTTATTTATTTATTTCATGTCTTATAGTGAGGTCCAAGTCATGACGCCTGCTCTTCCACCTAACCGTGACAGGAATAAGTGAGTTGGTAAGAGAGATGTTGGGTTGCCGCGGAACTTGTGGTACCGAACCCACATTTGTCTGGAGTAAGTGAGGGAAACCCCGGCTGAAAGTCTCACCTAGCTCGGTCGAGCAGGGTTTGAACCCAAGCTCTACTGTTCTGCAAAGACGTTACCAATACAACCACGCTGTCAATTTAATGTAGCAAAGCTTTGAAAATTCAACTTAATATATTAATTTTTATTGTAGTATTTGTAAATTGGAAATGTAGCGTGCTACTGAAGCTTATCTACGTAGGGCGACAGGAGGGAGGAGATGGGTGGTAGGGCTGTTGTTAGTACAGGTGGGTCGGTTAGCTGTGTTTACCAACAACTTGGCTAACGAGTTAGTAGGAGTAATTAGTAATAATAAGAGTCAGTGATACTAGGAGTAATAGGAGTTAAATAGAATAAGGAGGGTTCATTTTTTAGTATTCACAGCTATGTAAACTGGGACATTGATGTGAAAAGCTACAGATGTTTTTACCCCGCCGGGAATCGAACGCGGAGTGACTTGGTGGTGAGCACCCACGCTAACCCCGGAGCCACCGGAGGGGCGAAGAATTTGAACAAAAGTTAGACAAAGTTAGAGACGAGGGTTGTGTGGGTTGTGTTTAGAACATGTACACGTTCTAAAATTTTCTTCCCTGTTCTTTCGAGGACCTTCTCACCACCACCACTTTCTCCGATCTCAGGTGCACCTGCTACGCCAGGGACGTGACGCCGATGCTCTGGAGGCACTGCGATGGCTGCGCGGTGGGAAGTCTGCGCCTGCTGCGCGCGTCCAAGACGAGTTGCAGCGACAGAAAGCGGCGCTGACTGCCATGAGGTCGGAAGGCGCGCGCGCAGCTACACTGAGAGACTTACTTGCTACGAAAGGGAGTCGCAAGGCGGTCATGGTACGTATTCTGAGGATGCATTCACGTATTTGTGTGAATAAGAGTAAACGTATTGGCCATAGTTACAACGGTCGTATGGCGATTTACAGATACAAACTTTGTATCACAGTTACAGACACGTTCTCAACTACCACAATAATTTTCGTTTGTGAATAAAAAGATCCATTTGGAGAAATATCTTTTCTATTGTTCACAAATTATCGTGCATTTTCATCAAATATTACAAATGATGAATAAATTATTAGTTTACTAACAATTGATTAACCCGTGAGGAATTCCTTCCAGTAATGAGCAAAAGACTAGCGTGACTGACTCACATTACGAGATTCATTGCCGTGACAAAAATTCATTTTCATGAATTTAATACTGGGAGTAAAAAAATATTAGTATAATGGAAGCTGTGGCACCTACATGCATCTAACTAACAGATAAAAAGAACACATGCGAAAATCACTTAAACGATATTTCGCTTTTAAACAGGTGAATAGGTAAAATGTGATTTTCGAAAAAGTCGCTATTTCACAAATTACGACATGATTATGAGGGTTTTTTTACAGTGAACGTAATATTTTTGTCTGCATAATGGAGAGTAAACAATTGTCATAACAAAACTCCCGTGCAAAGCCTAGCAGAGGTTTAGGTTATATACATAAATACGCAAATTTTCCCTAACTTTCTCCGTTCCTCTTAACAGTAACCGGATAGAGCAAATCACACAAATGAAGTATTGAACGGTAAAGCATTAAAAGATGTGTTTGTCGTTTCCTATTATTTCATCTTTGTCTTTTCCTTTCCGAAATAACATCAAGAAAAGATACTACTTGATTCATTTATTTGAAAACAACATAACTTGACTATTTGAGTCCTGACAAATGAAAGTGTCTAGTAAATAATAATCATAGAAAATTGTACGTGAGTTATAATGCTATATAGTATAATATCATGTTTCTCCATAACACATTCATTACAGTTCTATAATGTTCGAATGTCCTGTTTACAAGTTAAATACGAAACCGAGTTAAACTTTTCTACAACTAGAAGATATAAGGAAAAGTAATAGCCATGTTATTCAGTTAAATAGCTTCGCCACCTAGAAGTAAACGTTCATCTTTTCATACAGAATATTAGTTTGATTCAATATTTACACCTATTCTTATGTAATGTATGTTTTGTAATGTATGTTTTGTAGTTAAGCGTAGACCTTATGTGCAGCGATCCATACTATGCGTTATACCAATTAGTAATGGTCGTATAATGTAATTTTCCTATCTTTGTATTTGATAATTCCAAATTCAATAAGCTCACTTTCCAGGAGATATAGTCAAATTCTCTTGGCCCCGAACCGATAAGGCCTCTGGCCCCGATTCAAGGTTAAAGTTCAATGCAATGAAGGCCATATTCTAGCATCGGAACTAGTTTACAAATTTTCTGAAAGGAAAGTCTATATTCGTTACTGTGATTCTCAAAAGAAGATGGACTGCCACTTTTTCCTTCTGAATTGCAAAAAAGAAATTTCAATTTTGCTATTGTTTTATTTGTATTATTTGCTTGATATTCCTCCCAGAATTCACCGTCGTGACCACGGAGCGTTCCTGGAGGACCTCCGGCATGGTTGCAGTGGTTCCCCACATAGTGACATTACCATTTACAGATTAAAATTAGACTATTGAAAATAAAAATTGTTTAACACTTTTTTGTAGTTTTAACGTTTTTTGTCTTGTTTTTTTAATATTGAGTTTAACAAGCGACCTGTGTCAAATGAAACTCGGGTAATACGATTCAAAAATATTTATGAACAGTTTTTTAATTCATATCCACGTCCTGTTACGTTCACTAACCCATTTGCGACGAAAGACGGGTACTGCCTGTCCTCTACCTTCGAAGGAACTTCGTGTTCGGATAGGCAGCAATACACGCCTCCACCATGATGGCGCTCATCGTGGATGGTCGCACGGTTATCTTGGAAATAAGGTCTCCTGTAACATAAAATTCGAGCACCATGTTTACCGGAAACCGGCGACTTCGGCACTCATACATTGTTTAAAAAGATGTAGGGGGTATAAAGGAAGAGAGGAAGTGAAATGGTCTGAGAAGAAGAGGAAAGAATGAAGGTGTGAATATTGTGAGAAAATAAGTTTTTTAAGGTTATGAATGGGTAGTTTGAGAATATCTGAGTGGTATTTTAGGCGTGCAGCAGGATTGACTCTGCGTGCCAGATGACGCGAATACTTTTTGAAGATGACAGTGGAGGGGTCATGGAACGCCTTCCGGAGGTGTTTCCGGGCATGATGGAAAATAAATTTTGTGATGGGTTCCAAATTAGATAGAGAACGGAGATAAGAATTGGGAGTGCGCAACGGCGGTCGTACAGTCATCCGCAGGAACTGGTTCTCGTTTATGTGAAGGCGATGAAGGTAAGGCCTAGAAGCAGTTGTCCAGGTTTGGCAGGCGTAAAGCGCAAGACTGCGAATACAGGTTTTATAGATAAGGTGTTTCAGCCGGATCCTGCGATTAGTGAAGATAGGAGAAAGGTGGGCAAGCGTGCTATTCATTTTGGAGTGGATAGATTTCGCATGATCTTTCCAGCAAAGTTTCCTGTCCATCGTAACCCCAAGGTACTTGACACTTGTGGACCAGGCCACTGTGATGTCTTTGACCTTGAGCGACGGCAGGTTTTGGAAGGCTTTGATGGTCAGATGGCGGCAAGTGAAGATTATTGCCTGGCACTTGGAGGGGTTCAAGATGAACCCATTAGAGGAACTCCAAGTTTCCAGACGAGAATAGCAGATTGAAGATTAGAGATAGCGAGAGGAAGCTTGAATGCACGTGCCGCATACGCGATGTCGTCAGCGCAGAGGAATTCAGAAACATGCCGAGGGTCAGGAAGATCGTGAAGAAAAAGAGAGAAAAGACTGGGTGCCCAGACACTACCCTGGGGAACCCCAGCGCAGATGGGGCGGATGGTGGAGAGGGAACGGTTGTAACGAACCTGAAAGGTTTGCCCGGAAAGATAACAGCGCATGAGGTAGTGATAAACGGGAAGAACTGAGGAATTGGTTTTGTGGATTAGATCGTGAAGGACAGAGCCAAAGGCGAAACAGAAGTCAAAGAAGATTGCAGGAATGGCAATTCTCCGAGAGATGATGGGAGCAAATTCATGTGCCAACCGCAAGGTCGGAACCACCCACATTCTTTGGTGTTGAGTCGTTTCAGTGCGGCCTTCACTTCCCAGACGCCCAAAAAGGTCCACTCATCGTCCGAGGTTTTAGGAGACAACTGGGGCAGAAGAGTGGTCAGGGGAGAGGGATGGGACGCAATGACAGGAGGAGAGAAACGGGTTAGCTGGGACTTCCTGACGAAAGACGGGCACGCCCGTCCTGTACTTCGAAGTCGGATTTCGACGTATTGTTACTAGATATCATTTAAGTCTTTATTTCTACTAGTTCTCTGAATCTTTGAGAAGTTCATTGTTAAATATCGAATGTTCTCCGCCGATATTTTATTTTATATTGATGTTTGAGTGAAGTAGTTGTAGTATGTTGTTGAAGTACGAGATGGCACATTACCAATTTCCATCCCTTTGAAACACATGTAAAAAGCATAGTCCGACATATAGAGCACAGAACCGACAGCGGTGGTCTAGTGGTAACGTCGTCACTTTCACGATCCCGCTGAGCGGTAGAGCCTGGGTTCAAACCCTCCTCGGCCGAATTAGGTGAGGTTAACTGGGGTTTCCCTCACCTCCAGACAAATGTCGATTAGGTACCATAAGTACACGTGTACCCTACACGTGGAGAATATAGGTGATAACTTTCGGTCAGGTGAAAATGGCGACCAGCCGGGACTCGAACCCGGGTCTCTTCCTTTGAACGCAAAGGTGTTAACCGCTACACCACCAGTTAATAGAAACAGTGGTAATAAGATACATTTTATCTCGTAATTTTATTTGTGAGTCTAAGAATCCGAAAAAACACGAGGAATCTAAGAACTCTCTTTACATTACTAAAAATTGTTTATTTTTTCTTATTATCTCATTCGTATCTTATTACTCCACTCTTTCCTAAGTATAACATTTCTTTAAACGGAGAAAATATAGATAACAACATACGCTTCAGAAAAAAGTGGGGAGGCAAACAAATAATAATAATAATACGATCCTTTGGAGAAAAAAAAGAATCAAAAGTGTGTCTCATCGATTTTGCTGTCGTAAATTACAACAATCTAGAAAAAACAGAACGACAAAATATCAAAATACCAACAACTAGCCTTTGAAGTAAAAAAACAAACAAAAAACTCTGGAATGTTCAAGAAGTGATCATAGTGCCTATCATTTTATCTACCCTAGGACTAGTACCCCAATCCCTGGTCGACTCCATTTAAAAAACTCAAAATCAACACCAATATAATAAGTAGACTGCAACACAGCTTCCTTCTGTCCTCAGCCCACATTACCAGAAAGTTCTTGGACCTGAAATAGTTTCTTCCGCCCAGCAGAACTTGATTTAATAATCCTCTGCTGAGAGAAAAACCAACACAAGTTGAGAGGACTAAGTAGTAATAATAATAATAATAATATTTCACGTGTAACAAAATTTGAACGTCAATAATTGCAGAAAATAGTTATGTTAAATAATAAAAAAGCGGTGGACACGATCCTGTATCCTGTATCCTGTATCCCACTGTTTTAAAGGATTAAGCTGTCAGAGAGCAAAAAGTTTCGCCGATTCTTGATAGTATAGTGGATTCACCATAGTATGAATTAAATCAAACACCTACCAACTTAGCCTCATTTACGCAGCCTACATTGAGATTACATTATCGATGATCTGTAAGGTCTAACTGCGTACGATAGTGTTTAAGATGCAATACTCATCTAACAATATACTCTGCGTAAATGTAGCGGAGTTGGTGTTATATGTAATATTAATTTTGGGGAAAAAATCATGTTTTTGTCTTTTTAGTCATGGACATGCCCTTCGGTGAAATTATCGTACTATTGGCCATATTGTACAAAGTCAAATCGTACATTGTACATATGCCTAAAATATCGTACAAAACGATAATTATCGTACATCTGGCAACTCTGTAGTGGGGCAATGAATTTAAACCCGCCACGGCGGTCGCAAAAATTCTAAGAAATTTCAGACAACAATGAGTTAATAAATTAATATTTGGGTTTGATAAGCTGTCAGCGCGTGACGTTTCTCAGATTATTTTGTACTACATAAGAAATAAAAGAATATTTTTGTCAAAAACTTTTGAAATAGATCATTTTTACAGTTTTGTGTGTCATAATGAAAGATGTACCAAAAATAGTAACCGCTTATTGATCTTATGCTATGAAGAAATATTGTAATAATTATTCGATAATCTAAAATAGATACGTAATGAAATTTTATCCAGTCCCATTGTTGAAACTGGCTTGAAGCAAAATTTTATTGGGACCCAGTGCGACCCCAACGATACCAGTTACGTATGCCATATTTATGATACCAGCTAAGAAATATAATATGCTACACAACCTTTATTGATATATTGGTAATGTGTTTAATCGTAATGATACAATGTTTCATCAACAATTTAAACACTTTCTCAAGGATGCATGGCATTCAGTTACGAAATATTTTCGTCATTTGGTAATCATAAATAACATTATATATATATA
>NNCF01128107.1:142972-176080 GCA_002313205.1 Laupala kohalensis | reverse complement strand
CCCCCCCCGACCCCTCCGTAACATGTCACAAAGACGAGAATGTCTCAAACTTATCATGTACCCTTACCCCTGGTTTGATAAAAAATAAAGATAAAATAGATTTGTGTTTTTTGGAAACATTTCTAATATTTAAAAATTATTCTCTTAATTATTTAACGGTGATTTAAATAACATTGCAACATTTTTTTAAATTTGTTTCTTTCTTACTTATGTACTTATAATTATATTTGATTGTTGTAATTTTTATGATCGTGAATGTCAATCTAATAATATGAAACTCCATGAACGTACTAACCTTTGTGTCTCTCCCTTCTCTCTGTAATTCGTCGTACACCAACGTAAAACTCAATGGGACACCTTCAAGGTAAAGTTATTTTATGAATAACAATTTCTACTATACAAACGAGGAGGCAAATAGAACCCATGATAGAAGAAGTTAATTTAAGGGATATTACTATCATCCTGAAGTAACCTTTTTCGTCTGATGGCTCATATTATTTTAGTTTTATGTGTACTCAACTTTGGCACGGTTGTGTACATAAATTCTGTAGCCCCATCCTGGCCCGGGTTTTTCTCCGGTTTTCCTTCGGGTAGAGACGGATTTCTTATACAGGTTCCCTAGGGTTTGTCTAGGAGTGTGTTTATTGTAACAATAAATCCTGAATTTAGTGTTATTTCAATTCTTATGATTTTTAAACACTATACTCGGAATAATATATAGTTCGATAATAATTTGTACATGTAAATTTTTTGCGTTAAATTACAAACATATTGACATTCTATTAGTATTATAACTCGTAGCTAATTTTCATCTTATCTAGGATTTCTTGTTGAAATTTTTGAATCCGCCTCTGCCTTAAAGCCCTTGATTGGAATTGACGGGATGGTCCCTTGCTTGCTTCCGGAGAGTAAATTAGTTTATTGTCTTCCACGTGGTCATACGCAGTTTGTAGTTTTTTTTACAATAAATTTATTATTATTAATTTTTATTTGTTTGCGCAGATCGGTTTACTAATGAGCTGCGACCAGCAAATCACCGGCTTCTACGGCATCGTGAGCTACACCTTCATGTTCTTCGACGAAGCCGCTCCCGAGTTGCGCGACTTGTCCAACGTCATCGTGGGCTCCGTGCTGGTGGCGAGTCTCTTCATCTGCGTCCCGCTCTACGACAAGATCGCTCGTCGAACCCTGCTCCTCGCATCCAACGCCGTCATGATGACGGCTCTCCTGACACTCAGCGCCTACTACTACAGCAAGGACCACGGCGGTGACGTCGGTCACTTCAAGTGGCTCCCCGTCACCGCCATGTCCGTCTACGTCATCGGCAACAGCGTCGGGTTGGCAGCCCTACCCGTCGTCATTCTCACCGAAATCTTCAGTCCCAAAGTGCGCAACTTGGGACTGACGACTAACGGGGTGTTCACGTGGTTTATCATTTTTCTGGTGACGAAAACCTTTCCGATGCTCACGGAAGAAGTGGGTTTTTATGGGGCGTGTTGGTTTTACACGGGGTGGTGTGTGTTGGGGATTCTGGTGATCGTGTTTCTATTGCCCGAGACGAAGAATAGGCCTCTAGAATCGATCTTGGAAGAGTTGGAACACGGTAAAAAGAAAAAGGAACCGAAAGACGTTTCGGAACAATTTGCGGTGTTCAAACCCCATGCTGACATAGAGAAAGGTAATGAATGACGAGGATGTGTTTTAGGAAAAAACTGAGTGCTTCGTGCAATAAGTATTGTTTAAATAAACTGCACTTCGATAGAACTGGTTTGGACGCGATATCCATATTCAGTGGGATGAAAGGATTTCTCCAAACGTTTGAATGTGACATCCCAATCTTTGGTTGTGATATCCCAAATATAACATCGAGATGTCACATCCAAACGTTTGGAGAAATCCTTTCATTCGGATTTTACATCAAATCCTAGGTGATATTCAGTATACGTAAGATCGTTTATCAGTGAGACAATTATTTATATTCCTGTATATTTCTGATAGGTACAAAATAGTTTTCAAATTTCATATGAAATCTTGCAAAAATGTTCTAAAAGATACGAAAATACTTTATTTGTAGTATTTATTCATAGCAAGGAACTGTTATTGGTAGTCCAATATTAAATACTCACATCCACGTGGTACACAATGCAACATAACTTGGACCACGTGTCTAACATGTCAAAATATTAACTTGATTATTTTATTTTCATCGTATCAATGGACTTGATAGCAAAACTGGAACACGAGATGACTAAGTGACTCCTGATTCCTCAATTGACAATCTCCTCACGGTCACAAAACTCACGCGCACTGCTCCATTTGGGAGAACTAATCTTATCGTTTCCAGCGGGTTGTAATATCGTGCAGTGATTACGTCATGAAACGACGCATCCGTCAAGACTTGGTACGTCCATCACACAGGAAGATACAGGAGAGAACGAGATAAGAAATACAAAATTTCTTTGATCATGTTAATGCTCATGATTTTCCAAACGAGAGTCAATGGTGTAGTTGCAACATACAAAAGAGATAGGACAAAGCTGAAAAATCATTATACCATCAAGTTTTATAGTGATATTTATGTTTTATGGATTTTTTAATAAATTATGGAAAATCAACTCGAACAAATTTTCTTGTTGTAGTTGTGGTACAGCAGTGACACGAAGGACAGACAGAACTAAAGTATGACTCAATGTATGTTTTCTGATTGGTATGAGGGAGCATCCCATAATATTGTAACTCGATTTACTAAGAGGTCCCTTTAAATTTACAATCACAAAAAAAAAGAAGATCCCGAAAGAAAATGATATAGGGTAAGCCGGGGTAAAGGTTTGTATTGAAGTTTGAACAGGTGGAAGAAGATTTTCCACGTAAATCCGATACGTAGCACATTCGTCTACCTCCCGTCAGTCGCCTAGTGGAACCCCGTCGACTCCGTGTACTGCACACTAAAGAAAATGAAGTGAAATCGTTTTTCTCATTTTCGATGTTATTTTTCCGCAATATTTACGTACCATTAGGTATTCAACATAACTAAGGTTTCAACCACTTTTTATCTGTTTAATATGTATAATAAGCTTTGAAATGCCACCTATAGATTTCGGGTTTCCCAGTTCAACGAGAAAGAAATTCCGTCCAAACAACTGTTCGAAAGGGGGCAAAAGTTTGCAAGTGACTTGGGGCAAAGCGCGAACCTTTGCCCCACACCTTCGAACCTTTACCTCTGACACTGTTTCAAAGTAAAACTTTTCTTCCTTCCTTTTTCTCTTTTGTGTAAAATTCATGCATTACCGATATGATAAAAGTAAGTATTGAGTATTCGGTAATTCATGGAAGACTTCCATCAGTCTTCAACGAGGATCAAGAAAAGGAGTTGGTTCAACATTGTGTTGATTTAGACAAAGATTATTCGGGCTCAACCTAAAATCCTTGATATTTCTACTTTACTCTTACTCTAAGAAAAACTATATTAAATGCCCATTCTCAGAATCTACCAAGATGGCTAGGGAAGATTTTACCAAAGCTTTCCTAAAAAAGGAACAAATTATCTCTAAGGACTCCACGAAAAGCGAGAGTGGCCCGGACCATGAGATAACAGATTCCAACTCAAACAAAACTTTGACAATTTGGAACAAACACTCCTTAAATACAAGTTTCCACCACATAGAATATTTAACATGGACGAAACTGGGGTTCAAACTGTTTCCCAATAAAATTCCCAAGCTCATTGCCGGAACTGGAAAAAATGAGGTTGGCAAGTCTGTGTCCGCAGAACATGGAAAACTGTTACTGTTGCCTGTGCTATGAGTGCCACTGGAATCTTAATGTATTTATTAAAAATTCACATTTTTACCTTAGGTAGAGGAGATGTTGAGCTACAACACAAGCAATTTTTTGTGGACGATTAAATGAACTCCAAGCCAGTGAAATATCAAAGTGTCAAAAATGCAAACCTTTATCCCGGCATACCCTATCCATGTACAACCCATACTCCATAAATGAAAATTGCAAAACTGCAAAACTACAAAACCTTCGACTCGATACATAATAAACCTTCATTGTGTGGTCCAACCAGTCTTGGAACACCCACCGCGCAGACAAGAAAAATGTTCCTTACATTTTGCTTTCCGACGAACTAAAAGAAACAGAAGGAATAGAACACTGAAGTCATCCAAAGTCGGATAACCAGCATGTCTCCTTTATTTACTGGAGTGGTGGGCGTAGTCATTAAACGGACCGCCTTTCAACATCGGAAGGGTTTTCTTTCTGCCATACCAGGGCTACAGCTCAATTCTCTCCATTGTTTTAGCCGTCGGCCTTGGCTACGTACGTCTAGAAAACAACTGAATGTGCACTGAAATAACTTCTCCACAGGAAAAACGACCTTGTTCTACAAGAGGTTATACCTGGCATAAGCTCAGAAGAGGAAGACCTTCTACGTATTTTCTCACTTCAACTACAAGAGGTCCTGGAATGTATCGATTTAGGTTTTGGAAAATTAACACAAATTGAGTTGTTCTTTATTTTAATTATAATTGAATTATATAAAAATTTTGAATATAATTTGGTGAAATTATATCTTAAAGATCAGGGTTCCTGATTTTGAATGAAAGAGAAAGAAAGAATGTTCTCCCATTTGTTGGGCATCTAAACACATGTAAAACAAACGAGATCTACTTTATCACCTCTACATTCATCTCGGCCCCAAGCCAATGATCCTCCGGTCGCCAGCAACCTCCATTAGTCGCAAATGAGAAAACTTGAACCATAAACGAGAGTGGAAGACGAGGCTTACCCAACAAATTGATACAATAACGAGCACCACCAAGCGATCGGCGAACGGCGGCCCAGCGATAGCAGACGTAATGATGGCGGCGGAGATGAAGGGATTGTCCCATCGCGACACAAGTGCGAAGGAGTGCTTGGGTTGCACACAAACGCGTGGAGCGTTAGCGCGGCGGCGTATCAGATGGACGAAACGGCGCGACGCCTACTAACGATACGATCATCACCTCCGATACAGCTCTTCCAAGAAAAGAAGAAAACCACACACGAGGTCGGTGTGACGTACAATGTATCGAGGAGGCCGTGCTGAATGGAGGACATAAATCGGACCGGTAAGAAGGACGAGAAGGTCGCGGTGGGAGGCGAAAGAAGAAGAGAGAAATAAGGAAAATACAAAATTAAAATCAGGGAGTAGGTAGTAATGAGATGAAAAGAAGAATATGATCACAACAAACAGATATTAATTCAGAGAAAACTAACACTGCACATTAAAACGAGTGACGATTTTTTTCTACAGAAACGAATCACAAAATATTATATTCTAATATTACACGGTTATGGAAGATGGTTAAGAATAATGTTTTAGTCCTATGTGATCTACATTTGAAATTGTTTTGACCAATTTTTGGATAATGTAAATCATTGTATTATAGAAAAAGAATGTGTCCGATGGGATATAATAAAAAGCGAGTTCAGAGCTTCTACTCGTAATATAAGTTACTCCACTTTTCTAATAAAAAAAGTTACTCCACAATAAAAATTAAAATAATTGAAAGGTTGATTTTTTTTTTGTACTTAACTCTCAAATTTAATTTGAACAGCAATAGCTTCTGTAACTCTTTAGTGACGGGAGCAAATCAATTTCATTACCCATGGGAATGGTACTCGAGATCCCTAGTCTACTCGTGTCTATCCAGAGCTCTTTTATTGGCAATACATTTCCAATTATTTATAACACAATGTATGGAACAAGACATTTTAGGAGATGCTAATTCAAACGGATAACTCTGTGTGAGACGGTTAACTCGAAATAAACTTAGGAATGAATTTAAGGAGCATTCACTATTTCTAACAACTACCTTATTCGTTAAATTTTTCTGAAATTTGTATTACAAACACTAAATTCCTAGTATATGTGTTTGTACCATCTAGTTTCACTACAAAATTTAACTAATAATTTCTTCCCATCTATACGGAAAATTTGAAAATGCTCTTTTTTAAATTGTAGACGGATCTCGAAAACATGTTATGAAATCACAAGAATAGGTCCAAGATAATACACGTCTTAGTTTCTGTCTTTAAAATAAAGAATGGCAGGAAACATAAGAGCTCTTCTACTATTAACGTCCAATAATCAAAATAAATATTATAGTCTTAAACCTGAAGTCGATACGTTGTGTCAAGCACAAAATAAATGTTATTCATCCATAATAAGGTCGTAAGTCTTGCGATATTTACTTATAAGAATTCTTCATTGCAACTATTTTATTAATCTTTATCAGAAACAAATTTTTCCCTGCGTAAAGGAGCCGTTTCATGTTTTAGGACAGCAAAGCAAAAAAAATCCAGTTCCAACTGACTCCTCCCTCCAGTTCCAACTGACTCCTAAATCAGCGCTGGGTAGTTCGCATTGAAGGTCGTATCGCCACAAACTCAGTCGCGTGGACTTACGGCAACGCACAACAACAACGCACACCACCGCATAGCTATTATGTGGAAATGTGAGGGAATGTGAAGTTCAGGGTATTCTACAAATTACTATTCGAATAATCCGATCTTCACCTAATTATTTCAGTTCTCAATAGTTCAGTCGGCACAAGGTAATCGGATCGATGAACTTCAGAAGAGGTGAGAATTACGAAGGGGTTCCTCAGGGAACACTTGTAAGGAACGGGACATAAGACACTGAATCCACGTTATTTTCTTACTGAAGTCTGCACAAACAGATGGGAATATTTTATCCTTTTTGTTGTGGTATTGTATACATGAATACTGGAGTATGTACAACTGGTTAAGCGAAAGAGACTTATTTTAATGGTAACATGGACATGAAAACGGTATATTGTGATACGAACTGAGTTCTATGGTTAATTCACTTTGAAAATAGTGAAATTTTCTGTGGAAACCCATAAATTGGCCCAGTGGATTCGGGCGTTTTTTTTTCTAATCCAAAATTCATGAATAATACATTGAGATAAACGCAATGCTATAGAATTTTAAAGGCATTTGATGGCTTAGTGATGGAAGGAAGGCTTAGGATGGAAGACTAGAACATAATGAGATAAAACAAAACTAGTTTAAAATATCTTTTTAGTTTTCTTTGTATGATAATTTCATCGATATGTTGCTTTTAGACGTGGATATTCTACATCAACTTATCCTGTTTGAACCAAAGAACAGAAATATCTGCATTCACCATGTTTCAGACGTTCTACGTCAAGTATTCATACTTTTGAAAATCGAATATTTGAACTTTTTTTAAACATATCGCTTATATACCATACAAAATGTAGTCTATGAAATGCGAGGACTTGAAATTTAGTAAGTCACATAGAATCAGTTAAAAATTGAATCCACATGTGCAATGATTAAAACGTCTCTCATGTCATGCAAGGTAAACGTTTTACAATGATTTATCACTCTTGGCAAACAGCTACCAAAGAACAGCAGCATTCAGGAATGAATAACATACATCTAACACAGCCTACCAAAATTTGCCACGGACTGGGACTCGAACCCGAGACTCTGATTTTGGCAGTAGGTGAGCTCCCATTGCATCACCCGATAATGACTACATATAATACGGAGTTGTGTAACGAGAACCGCTGTCAACGTAAATAAATTTTACTATTTCCATCTACTATTAATGGTGTTTTAATGTTACCTGTCGCTAAAATTAAGAAAAAGTAAAAATTAAGAAGAAATTTTGATTTATCCTTGCTTCGTTAAATTAGTTCCAGATGCTCATCGGTCTTCTGACAGTTTAACGGGCATTTAGAATAATTTATTTATCGCAATCCTACACCAGTCACAAGTAAACAAAACAATATGCTTAACACCGGATACGAAGAAAAACGTGGCATCCTATAGTTTACGACGAGGTCAGCATTCGCAAGCATATACTCGGCATGAATATTAAAATTTACTCTTTCGCTAATTCTCTCAGGCAGATACACGGCAAAAAAAAAGTCATAAATTTTGCAACTAATAATTGCTTTGTTAATATTCTCTTCGTCTCATATCTCAAAATATACAATCATAATTTTTAAAAACATTTTTGAAAATATGATTCCACATATATCATTGTCACGACTTCAGTTAAAACTATGTGGAATGTTATCTCAAAATTAACAAGTTCTAACACATGAAACATGAGTTCTGAACATGAACATTTCAACAAAATATGACAATAAACGAAAACGACATCCCAACTTGACATCCAAGATAAAATAGAAATATTTGTGAAGATTAATCCTCCGCCTTTGCCTTAGGGCCCTAGATCGGAATTGATGGGATGATCCCTTAGTTGCTTTCGGAGAGTAGTGGTCAAACAATTTGTAACGGCCTTTTTGTCAATAAATTTATAAAGATTATGATTCATTAATGTAAATCGTGTTACGGTACTGAATACATTTTCAGTGAAGGAGTTAAAAATTCCACTGCATTATTAATAAAAAAGCAAGATTAAGATATCAGAGTCCTTTTTCCTTTCATTCGTTTTCTCAATTCCATGTCATTCCTTCTGTGCTCCCAAAATAATATCAAGGGAAGGATGACAATTGTGAATTTTAGTAGGCCTACGTGAATTTCCCAAGATACACCAGTTTTGAACAATACTTGCCTGACCCGGGATTTAGATTCAAAGTTGTGGGCTACTAGTCCTATCTTGACCGACTGAGCCAAGGAGTCTAAAAAGTAATATTACCATAATATATGAAATTGTAGCAACTAGCGAATCTCTTAAGAACAGCCTCTGCCTTAGGGCCCTTGATCGGAATTGATGGAATAGTCCCTTGCTTGCTTCCGGAGAGTAAATTAGTTTATTATCCTCCACGTGGTCATACGCAGTTCGTAACTATTGCCTTTTTACAATAAAGTTTATTTATTATTTATTTATTTCAGAAGATGCGTCCTTGAAAACTCCTAAACGTTCATCATCTGAGAAATATTACTCAATTATCCGGTGTCCCTGAATCGTTGAACGACACAAACTCGTTTATCATGTTCCTAACAGTGTCAAAAGGCTAGTACACAACTCTCTCGCCAGATAGAAATCCAAGCGCCGCAACCGAACAAAAGAAGGCGAAAAGGAGTGACCGCAATCTGCAAGTAGCTCCAAGGCACGCGCACCTCATTTCGCATAGCCCTTCCTTTCCCTTGCTCCCTATTCTGCGCGCTGAATGTATGTCTTCATGTCACTCATCCATCATAAACAACTCGACTCATATTTTCTCTCGACCTGACAACTCTTCTTCAATACAAGACGAATGTTATTTGCGTAACCATAAGCTCCTGCTGTTCACGCGCGTTGAACGTTCCGTGGTGCGTACCGTTAACGACATGGTGAGGTCGGTCAGAGGTGTCATGGTTTGTGCGCTGACATACTACCTCTGAGGTAGGAGGTTCAACTCCACGTTGATCTACTTGGGATGCATCTTCATGGATGTGCCGAAACGGGTTTGTGCAACAGGTTTTCTTCAGATGCTCCATTCCCTTCCGTCAACCCTCCAAACATCCATAAATTCATCCACCCTTTCGTACCCGCATTATTAATAAATAATAGAAGTAAACGCGCGAAGAGGATGCACGTCTCTTGATCATTATTGAGTAGTCTTATTACAGTCAAACCACACAAAAATTTAAAAAAATAAGTGCATATTATATATATATTACACATACTCATATTTGACCTAAACTTAAGGTATCATTTACTTATTGACACACGAGGTCAAGAATGTCGACCGATTTATCCAGATAAAGAAATAAAATTTTAATATATTTTGTACTAGTTTTAATGGGCCACCATGCAAGGTACTAAAACTGAGTCACACGATTTTAACATGGACCAGACGAATTCTGTATTCGTACGACACAATGTTCCTTTCCTCGCCCCTTTTTATCACTCCATCAATCAATATACGACGTACAATATATCTATGCTTTGTGTGTATAATGGAGTTAAGAAGTGTGAGATGTGTGAAAAACGCATCGAAGTTATTGTGTGACACTATTCGTAATATTATTTCTACAGCAGTATAATCATTATCATCAGGTCAGTGTTTGTACGGGATAGCTACCGTAAGAAAAAGATAACATGTCACCTACCACAGTCAGAACCCAGGTACACGAAAAATCCAAGGACAGAAGGTTTCTCTACATTCCTGTTCTTTTTATGACGGTTCCGAGATTGGAATCTAACTAGAGCGTCAAAACACTTTTACACCATCCTCATCTTTATACACAAAGTAAAATCACCGCAAACCTATTTCTTGCGCCAGGGAACACGCGGATTACACGGTGTAATCACATCGCGATAACAGAATTCTTTGTTTCACTCTCGCCGGTGGCGGGCATCTCGAGTGCAACCGCTTACATAGACATGCATCACGAGGCAAGAGAGCGTGCATTTGCGAGAGCGAGAGTTTAAAGCTTCGATGCACTCTGAGACGGAATACAGAAAGTCTAGTGAAGACTCGTAATATAAATTTGGAATTTCCTGCATATGTTAGATTTCTCGAGGTTAGGAATTTTAAATCGAAATTTGTGAAATGAGGAAACCCAAAATCTGAAACACAAAAGAGTTTTAAAATTACTCGTTTATGCGTGTGGAGTAATTGTGGAACAGATTCTCATTGTTTCGCCACTGATTTATTAACTCAATAGAGTCATAATTACATGTGTGTGTGTTATGATTTGCTTTAGGTATATTACATATTTTCGTAGTTTTCTATACTACACTTATGATATTATTCATCAGAATCAAGTTTTGCAACAATTAGGTTCGTAAATGAGTTAATATTGATATTCTTGGAAACACGTTTTATGTTCCCCACTCTATGAGTGTGTCAACTTTGCACAAAAATGGGAAAGGAGGCAACGTGTCTTATTTGTTGTTAACTAAACATACTAAAAAATTAATCCTTCTTTCTAGAAAAGTTTCAAATTCCGTGGGTAAAAATGTTGTTATTCTTTTTTGTGTTTCGGGCCCACTGTGCCAGGTGAGAGGAGAGAGAAACATGTTTCCGTTATTACGAAGTGAACGCATTATTATAAGGGATGATATGAGGATGCGCGTTAGTAAATAGAAAAACAATGCTTATTAAGTAAGATCATTCCATTTTCTTTCTTGAAGTAACTTTCAAAATATAATTATAAATGTACTGTAAAAGAAATACAGCCAAACTCTTAGTCAAAAGAGGACTAAATGCAATCAATATGAAATTGTCGAGAATGAGATAATCGTACAAAAAATGTTCGGAAAATGTAAGTCCAACACCATAACGCCTTTCTCCTGGACCTTAATTTTTCTGAATTATCTTCAAGTCTGTAAGTCTACTCTATACAATAATAAATATTCAAGAAGATCTTATCTTATCTAGGAACTTTTGCTGAAATTTTTGAATCCGCCTCTGCCTTAGGGCCCTTGATCGGAATTGATGGGATGGTCCCTAGCTTGCTTCCGGAGAGTAAATTAGTTTATTGTCCTCCACGTGGTCATACGCAGTCTGTACTTTTTTTTGACAATAAATTATTACAGAAATTATTACATATTACAAATTATTACAAGAAGATAAATAAATTGATAATAAATCCCCAGAAACATAGATCAAAATTAGGTCGAAACGATACGCACGTAACTGATTCAGGTTTCTTGGTACATATTCAAAAGAAATTTGGATAAATAGCCACAAAGCATAGCCAAAATAAATAACATTCCGCGGCTCCAGCAATGGATTCAATGACGTTTTAGTCAGGGAACTGTCCCATAACTACATGCAAGAGGACAAAATGTCTACATTTGATACTGATTAGATAGAATTCTCAGTCGACATCAAACATTTTTTCTCCAAGTGTACCTCCAACCTCCAACAAATTTCACAAAGATGACAAACTTAGCAAGACATTTTGAGACTCATACTCGTATCCGCTGAGATGGAAGCTCAACTGGAATTTTAGTTACGTAACAGATGATATCTGGTAAATCTTAATAAATTTTGCTAAAAAAATTAATATTTTTTCCAGAACGAGATTATCCGATATGTAAAATCGTATTTTCCCATACTGTCCGGTTCTAGAACTTTATGCAAAAATAAAATGTAAGCTAAGTTAAAATTGTAACTTTGTCCTAATTATACCTCCAATCTAAGTAAAATTTACACATTATTCCACAGTGCAGAGATTTTTTACGTTTTTTTATTATTTCCTGATTTAATAATAGCTCAACATACGTCAAATTCGTAACGTCCACGAGTCCTTACGTGATCGAGATACAAGATCTAAGAGATTTGCGAGGGCAAATAGTCGCGGGGAAGGAGGAGGGACAAGCAGTTCAGACACAAGAGTAAATCCGCTCCGGCACGATTTACGCTCACGCTCACGCACTCGCACGCACAGACTGCAAGAGAGACGAGCGCGTACCGTGAAACCTGAACACAGTACACGGGAGCAACTTGTTTCTTTGATAATGAATCAAAAGGCGTCGTGGAGAACTAGTCAGACCACAAAGACGTATTTCTCCCGGCCTTCGTCGGACGCTGAAGAGAAACGACTCGCCAATGCATTCTCCGCTTGCAATAAATACTCCGGGATTGGGTCACTCTTATTTCCAATGTTGCAAATTACTGTCATAAAGATATAGAATAGCGATGTACCAGACATTGCGGAGAAAATATTAGCATTTCATGTCTTTCTGAGTTGGTTGTTCACCAATCAAAAACCTAAACGAGTAGCTTTCCTTGAACAATGAGTTCAAGATTATTAATGAAATTAATTATTTTCAAATATAGTACGTGTATTAACAGATAAGAACTGGGGTATGCTTCCACTGCTCTTATTCTTTATCGATAACCCTTGTAATTATTTGTATAATTCATAAAAAATAGTAAAGCTTTTATCAACGGGAAGAATTGAAATCAATTTATATATCAACATTAACTACTTAAAAAAATTAAAGTATTACTAATAGCTTTTTAATATTTTACACTACAACATGAATTAAAAAAAATAAAAAATATCGAATTAGATAAACTCAATAATAATATTAATAATAATAATATGAGTAATAATAATAATGGGCTCCTGTTCTCAGCTCACATAATCACAAAGTTCTTGGACCTGAAATAGATTCTCCCTCCCGGCAGAATTTTTATAACATACCGGTAAGAGAAGAATCAACGCAATTTAAGAACATTATAACGATGACGATAATAATAATAATAATAATAATAATAATAATAATAATAATGTATTATAATTAGATATGAGACACTACATATTATCTTCCCTTAGCATTACTTGTACTACTAATGTAGCTGGTAATATGAAACATATCCGAGAACAAATAGGGAATTGCAATGATTTCATTACTACTGAAAACTGTCCTAGTACTGACACTAAGATATTCTTGTGGAGCATACGGAAGGTCGCAGATCTGCTCTGATACGTATGAGCATGCTCCATTTACAAGAGGTCACGTAGACATAGAAGTCTATCTGGACGTTGAGGTATAACAAAAAAAAACCCCGATGACATCGCCGAGACACGAACCACGATCGTTCAGTAAGCAGCTCAGCGCTCCCATCTGAAGCCGCTAGCACATCAATGAGACAATATCACGTTTATGTCGGCAAAAGAGTTAAAATACCGATGAAGCAAAGAAAATTTCTGTTGAGATTAGAAAATGGCCGTGTAGATTAAATTTTATAAGTGCCTTCCTCTGCTGTACTGTATAAAATATTGTTTACGGAAGCGGACGTGAAATGTTAGACCATCACTACTTTAATTAGATCGTACAACACTTTATGATGCACAGCGAATTGCACCATTATAAGGGCAATTGGATCACTCGGAAACCTCTATTACTCCCCTTCATTAAGGTTTTTATCTTGAGAATACAATCACAGGTACAACACTGCCCAAACAAGCGCTTTGATTTCGACCGTTAATTGCTATTCCAGTTTATCGCTTCGACATGAGACGAAAGATTCATGAAGACTCCAGGACTATTAAGTTCCAGTAGGCAAGTTAAAAACCAATAAAAGTTGATGAAACTTCTCCCTTATCTGAAGATGAGTCTTCGACTTATCAGAGAAACAATCCGGTTGATCGGTAATGTCAGTGGACTCTCTTCAGAGGAACAGTATTTTCCTCCATCTCCCAACCATTACAGACTAAGAGGAAGCGATTGAAAATGCACGATAGGCAACCATAACATAGTTGTGCGTAGTTATTCGAATGTAAATAAATATAATAGTCTCGATTTACGCAAATAATTATAAACTCGATGGTAATTTTTATTCAATCCAAAAACATTTTATACGAAACATTTTATACGAAAAGATTCCCAGTACGAAAAATAATGAGTTTGGAGTGAAAAATATTGTATACGTTATTTGTCGCACCACACTTTTTTAGTTTTAACGAAAAAAATTCAACGGTTTCCATTTGCAGCCATAACTTAGATATCATGCGCGCTAGAAATTGTGACTATTTCAACATTTAAAAAAAACGTATATATATTTTTAAATCTTCGCCGATTATTTGTTACAATGGGATTCGTTATATTATTGGGAGCATGGTTACTCATGAATGCATAATAATACGCAAGGTTTAAGTACACTTATGGGAAACTTTGGTTGAAGTAAGAGCGTGCCGAGAGAAATGTCCAAATCTAACTTACATGAAGAGGAAAAGTAGAAGTTTAACTGATCTGCTACGTTTTTACATTCAGTTCTTAATTTCTTTACCCAAACATATTACTATGAATAGAAACTAAACAAATTTACTTAACACATTCAGGTGACTAATATTTCCACGAAAAATGCTTTATAAGCAAAATGTAACATTTGTTAGTGCACGGAATCAGCTATGACAGTAAAATTCCCAATTTTTTTTTTCAGTCCACGTGAATGTCTACCTGAAGTTCTGAGTATAAGTTCATTTCATTTTGTAACCGTTTTCATTTCTATGCACCGAGAGAAAGAGGTCAATTTCATGCAGCCATAGTAGCCAATTCGCCAACACCCATGTAACGTGTACCAACATTTTACCTTTTTTTCTCATTCCCAGTAACGTAAGATACAGCAAACTGAATCAGCACTCACGACAGTTTGAGACACAGTGCATTATAATTTTCCAGTATTGGTGACTATTTAAACAGATTTCTTTAAAACTATTAAATATGGTGACAATGAACGTAGTTTCGGTTAAACGTAATCCAGAATATACGATAATTTTGTCAGCACGTTAAATATTTTTTACTCACATTCCGTTTTTTCCCAACTTAACCCTCACTTTTCTCCGTAAAAAATACACATTTATTCCTTTGCGACTATAATGTAATAATGAGGTAAAACTTTCCGAAAAAGAGCATACCACAAATTCCTAATTAAACATGTCGAGATATGCAGATTTACGTATAGCTAGACATATCCTACGTGACTGAAGTCTACTGAAATATTCCATTCCTCTCCAAATTAAATTGACCAATTTCCTAAATCAGTAACTTGTAATCTGATAACGAGGGTCGCTAACAAGACTCGTGACGAATGTCCAGTTTATTATGAGGTTATGTTCGTTTTGCCAATATTGTATACAGTCAGTGGCCAGTGAACTGGCGCAATGGATGAGCATCGTGAACAATACTTCAAATAATCACTTCAGCAGGTGAAGACTACTCGTTCCTTCTCCCTTTTAATACTTTATTTTTCATAAATATCGTTAGAATTGAATAAAATGATTGTGGTAGTTCACGTAACGAAAATCGTTAGAACCGTAATATCGGATCGTTCGTCCCCACAATACTTTTCGAAGCGCAGAGATTCCCACCGGAGATCGCTGAAAGCAAATATTTGTGAGCGCGTCGGACGAGGATGTAGATGGTGATGTAGGCGGTGACTAGTGGACAGAGCAGCAGGTGAGTGCACCTGGGAGCGTGCGTCTGGTGCCCGCACCGCAGCGCCGCGGAGCATTGCCTCCCGACGCGGTTGCCGTCGCCACCACATCGTGCATACAGATGAGGCCATATGATCCCGTTAGCGCCGGATCCAACGCGTCACCCGGAGGCGGTGTGGAGACGGCAACGAGGGAGGTGGTGATGGCGCCCTGTAGATGCATAAGAAGCGTCGCCAAAGGAGAGCTCGTTTTCGATTCAAAGCGCGGCGCACTCATTGTCGTAGAGCTCTTCATGTGAAAGTGTTCTCGAAGTGCACGTGGGAGATGAACGCATATGATTGCAATGCCCCAAATGCTGAAACAGTACTTTTTCCTGTATTAATTATATTAACTGAGTGTGGGACCTAGTTCGATCACCGCCTCTGCGGACGGAGGTTGATCATAGTAGAAATTGTCGTGGACAGTTAGTCTGGAGCAGATTTTGACAGATTTCTGACTTTCCCGTACCATTTATTCACATTCACTCATTAGTCATCATTATCATCCACCTCGTGAAGGTATGGCAGGAAGGGCGAGCATTCGATTCTGCAGTTATTTCTGTCACAAGATAAATCTCATCTCATCCTCTATGACTGCTTATCACACGGATTTTTGTCATGATTACCGAACTGGAATGTGTAATAGAAGCCAAATGTATTTCTGATAAAAGAACTAGACAGATGTATGTCGAGGTTCGGTGTACGTAGTCAGTGGCGGATCTACACCGTGGTCAAGGAGGTGGCTAATCCGGGAGCATTTTTGTTTAAGAACTACGGTTTTACAACACAAATTTTATAAATATTACCTTTAAATAAAATGCATAACATAAATAATTTACAATATGTTATTATTAATAACAATAATAATTATTTATTAAAGTCATTAATCTGCTATTAATAATACTACATTAATAAAAATTAATAACAATTATATTATTAATAACAATAATAATTATTAATCTGGTAACACTTCTACAAAGTATGCCATTTATCAACTTCAATTTTATCTGTTAAAGAGTTCAGGTCCAATGGGGGAGGGGGCTATAAACTCCTTAGCTCCACCCCATAGAACCGCCAGTGTTGGTAGTATACACATTGTATAAAGAATATGTAGTCATACTAACCAGTATTTTTTATAGTATGACCACAAATTCTTAATACAATAATATACAATTTACAAGAAAAAAAATTACATGAACTAGTCAGTGTTGAACGTTATTCGGTAATCGAAATTTTTCAATAAAATATCACGTGACACAGTGTAAAAAGGAAATGTGGAAAAAATATAGATAAAACTGGACGTGCGACATACGCATGAGCTAGTAAAACATGCAATAAAAAAAATAATTCAAATACGAACTACTTTAGATCAGTTATGCTAGGTAATATGATATAGATATTTACATGTATTGCCTTCATGCGGACGTCAAACCATGTGTAATTGAGACGAAGAATGAAAGTAATTGGATGAATGAAACGTAATATGACATCATACTCGCACATACATGCCTCTCATGTAACACAAAACCCACAACTTTCAGCGCATAAGCACCTACACATATGATCGCCCAAACGAATTTCTCTCACAATAGAAATTACGACATATCAACCGTTTCTAATTGAATACTCGTATGTACTACACCACAATTACATGATTCAAGTGGTGTTCCCATATAAAATTAAATCGTAGGGTTGATAAATCCATATGACTTAACCTACTCGCTGGATCCATACATTGCTGAATCAAATTGGTCTATCTTGTTGCGTATTCATTCCCTTCACCCATTGTCTAACGCAAGGCCATATTACCCGTGCATACTTCGCAAAACATCTTGCAGCACCACTATTCGTCACGGGACTACAACATTGTCTTCACTTCGCAGGCACGAGACGTAATGCTACAGGTTTCGTCAACTGTATAAACACCACTCATTTCCACTTAATATTCGGTGATCAAGAATACATCGACCAATAGAAGGTATTTCAGAATTTTTTATAAGCGTTCCAAGTCTATATTTATCATTGTTTCGTATCCGCGAATCATTTTCTATTAGGTTCAAAATTTAAGGGAGAAAATATTAATGTATAATTTAAATACACTTGTTAAACAGTTGTTTATATATAGCGACCGAAACGTAAGTTTAAAAAATTCTAAAGTTTGTTCAAATATTTGGAGAGTTAAGAGTGTGTCTAGTAACCCCACCCCTCTTAAAATCCAAACAATTTTACGTCTATACTTAAAACAAAACAATTCAAAATTATATTAACTGAGAAAAAACTGTAAGGGGGAAAATACTTTTCCAGAGAATACTAGAAATTAGAAACTTAACCATATAAAAACGACTGGCGGTGATAATGTTCTTCTTGTGGCGATGAGCATCAGGACAGTTTTCTTCCGGAGAGAAAATGCACCATACTCATCCTCATCAAAGGGTGCAAATGGGACGCAAGTGTTTTATACGGTTCCGTCCATGAGGATGCGACATTCCACAAGGTCATTGGGGACAGTGCATTGTCATTTCTTTTGTTTTTCAAACAACGCAATTATGGAATCTGACCCAGCAAACAATAAGATCGAAAGGAAACTGATTGTTAAAACTACATCACAGAAATACTTAATATAATAAAAATGTAGAAATTAATGTTTTTCGTAATATAGTCAGTCATACGTAGGTTAAACAAGCAAGAGTGTCTCACTAATGTTGTGTTTCGGGTCAGGATATCGTCCGATTCTACTAGAAACGACGGAAAAGATTCCGAACTAATGAAGAATTTAGAAGTTTTGAGAAATCGAAAATATTAATCAAAGAAGGCAAACAATGGATGGTTGTAATCCTTGCAAAGAAAATTTTATAATCCCTGAGACCTACTACATTAATTAGATTGAAAGAAGGTATTGATTACACATTTTTATTATAAAATTCAGCTACTCACTATTCATAATTTTAAAAACGTATGGCACTGGTCCACATTCACATGACAGAAAGCGAAAATATTTTTTTAACATTATTTACAAAGGCGATTCTAATAGAATTTTACCCCTAAAAAGATCTACATACAAAGTCTATTTGATTGGAATTTAAGTCGCGAAAAACTCAAGTCTACGAATTGGAAGGATAATAAATACGTTAATAAAAGCCATTATGATGTCACATATTCTACCTATTCAATCCATTGCCTGTCATGCATGATAAATCGGGGTTCACCATGCCAAGGACTGTTTCCTCGCCCTGACCCGTGTCTTTTACTGAAAGAAAGATTTCAATCACGAGAAAGAAATCCATTACATTTACATACTTAATCATAGGTAACAACAAAAATGAAAAGTTTTTATTTTTTAGATCTGTGTTCTCGATAGCCAAGTTTACCCGAGAATATAATAAATCACGAACTGAAGGTAGGAAAAAGCACGACTGCCCACGACAAAATAATCGGATACTATTTCAACACTTCTTTTTTATGTTTTGTTTTGCACGTTCATTGTATCTCGAGAAAATTGTGATCTCCAATAAATAGCTGGTTCAAGAAGGTTCGATAAAACACATGATTTAAACTCCGGTTTCAAGAAGCAGAAATAAGGAACGAATTCAGCATCAAATATCATGGTCATATTTTGACAAATGGGGATTCATTTGAGAACTGAAAAAAATCAATAAATTGGGATAAAAGAGGGAAAGAAAGTGAGTGGAGTGCCAACTGGACTCGTGTTTTACCACAGAAAAAAACAATCATGCATTTCAGATTTTCATTGACATATTTCAACTTTAATTTTCGAATAATCTGGAAGAAAAACACAGCACCACTTTCCATGAAATGTTGTTATATACGCGTATAACGAGATGAAGAATTTAACGAGAAACGATAAAGGGTTTAGATGGGTCCCTCGACTACTGTTATCAATATTTCAAACGTCTTTTTAGAATGATCTCTTATGAGATTTATGTCAAAGAAAAGTCGTTAAACTCCCCCATATTTGAAAGCAAAAAAAAACTTTCTTTTACTTCACTTTATTACAAAATGTAATTTCAGAGACAAGAAGAATTGTATGGAAAGTAAAATGATAATTTTACAAATTGTCCAGGTATAGGGTTCTTGTGTCCATCATATTAAGTGACTGAAGTTAGTGACTAGACATCAATACCCACAAAACCACATTGCTGAATCTCAAAAACGGTGCGACGTTCAGGAAAGCGATTTAGCAATCTGTACGCAGATTGCACTGACCAATCAAAATGCTTCTATGCACATTTTCAAAATTTTGAATTTAAAGAAACTGGAAGTGACTGGAATTTAAAGAAACATACAAACAGGTCCCCCTATATCTAATCATAGTCAATCCAGGGTCCTTTTATTATCTTTTCCCAATCCTTTTACGTATTCTTCCTTCAACATTTCACACCTGCCTTGAATCTCTTATCATGCCAATGTTCTATGCAAATTGTTCAAAAAAATCAAATTTCTTCTGTTTCAATCTTTTTTTTCTGGTCCTACACAATCACAAGATCTCTTTTCTTCATCCTCAAAATATATTGAGCCCTTTCTCAAAATATTTTCTGTCCATAAAATTCGCAATCCCATAATTGGAAGTCCTATCCCTCTACCACACATACTTTCATTTTCCTTCTCTATTTCCGAAAATTACCATGGCATGTGCAAGCGATCTGAAGACTCGAGCCGCCAACAGTTCGTCCCGTCAGTTGCTCCCCACGTCAGACATGAGGTGGCTCACATCAGCCGTCCCATTCTGAAGCGGCTCTTCGCCTGGAGCTGTGGGTAGCTCACCGCATCAGCTACAAGAGACGTCTATGACTCGAGCAGGTACAAGGGCGTTGACACCAACGGAAAGTGGACTTTTTTACGAAATCGTTCTTCACATCCAAAACGGGATCCTTTCTTCTCAAAGATTTCAACAACCAATGAACGGGTTACATGACGAGCTAGAACGATTCTAGGTAACGTATAATCTTTCTCCTTACATGTAATCTACATCCAGTTTGGAAAAACATAAAAAAATAAACGACAGCTGATAAAACCAAAACTATGTCATATGCACAAGGGAAATTGTACATTTTTTATTCAGCAACCTTGGTAGGATTCAACAATACACATTTCTACTAGAGGATATGTTTTGTTTTTTAAATATTTTCTCATACTCATCGTATTCCCATATTTAAGAAATGCATCGTGCATAATATTTTGCATAATATTTTGGTAAGGAACATGAACAATATCTCACTGCGCAATGTAGATTTATGCCTACAGCATTATCTACATAGCTACGTATATTCAACGTTATGTGCTACAAAGAAATAACGCATTTTCATGAAATATCATTTAGTTATTTTTCAATATGTATTTAGGATGAAGGGTCGTGGCGGAAGAGCACGCCCGAGTCATTTACACGAAATTGAAAGTCAATTCGATTAAAATAAATAAAATTAACTTACGTTGATGTTTCTCAAAGTTAGAATATGCCATAGAACACTTTTGCTAGAAAATATATTAATCCAAATTTAGCCGATAACCCCTAACTCCTAAAACACGCTACGGACAATGATTACGAGTATTATTTTTATATCCCCTGTAACAGCTTTCTGCTCTCCATGCGTTTCCAATGAATACACACCCCGATTATTTCCCTCCTTCCTCCACACAAATTCTCTCCTTGTTGCAGATAATGTGGTGGGAAATTCGACAAGGTAAATAACAAGGATGAGTGGATACGCATTAAAGCATGAAACTACACGCAGTCAGAGGAGAGGAAGAGACGTGGAAACACTCCTGATAAGAAGAGTCAGGTTTCACCTTCGCCCCTCGAGGTATACGCTATAAAAACTAAATATTCGAGTGCTTTGTACAACACGTTCATACTCTGGGAACCAGGTACATGCTGCGCCGATATGTCCGGAAAGAAACTAAAAAAAAAAAACGGCCTCAAATACAGGGAAATTATCCGTTTAAGCTTCTTTTTATTTTATTTTATTTTTCGTAAAACAGTGTTGCTGTAAACAAGACATTTAAAAGTTCAGTGCTATGAAGTTCCCGATTATTTCTTCGTACAGGCAACCAAGGCTTTACAAAAAATATAAATCGCTACTATGAAACAGGGGTCGGCAACCTCTTCACACTCGCGGGCTACATTATCAAACCTTCAATACATCGCGGGCCGCATAGGCATCCAACATAACATTCATGTTTTTTATTCAGTATATCATGACCAAAGCAGTTAACTCCTGACCTGGCATGGTTTCGCGGACTGCACGTTGCCGATCCCTGGTTTAAGGGATACAGTAATTAGATATATGAATGTATTGTATTCCAAAGATAATTATTCATTTAATCATTATGTAACATATGACAAGGTTAAGCCCTCTAGGGCTTCTTTTCCACTTTGGGAAGGGGAGAAGGATTATTTGGCTGCAGGATGACTCCAAACCTCATAAAGATAGGATGGAGAGAATCGAACTCTACGCTCTCTAAGAGTTAGGAAACAGATTCACACGTGACTAATACGTCACGGCAATTCGTTTCGTCTTCTCCTTTCTTCTCCAAAACTTCTTTCAACAAAATTAAGAAGACACTTTATGCAGACGCTAAAATTCTTCTGTGAGTATAAAAGACAATAATTGATTAGTTCTGGAGCCGCTATAGGACAGTGCCAATTACATAACTGGCTTCCGTAGAACACTCGCTGTAGCAAGAGCAGAGACGAGGGATAGGTAGCCGAAGAGGCGTAACACTCCCATCAGGTGGTCGTAGCTTTAAAACGCGGTGCGTTCGCGCGCGTCTTCCGCGTGAGTTCGATCGCAGCAGATACGCATCCCGCCGCCGCCGCCACCGTTGCCGTTTCGTAAGGTGCGCCGGCAGACAAGGCGACGGCGGCGGCGGCGATGGTGGAAGACGATGCGAAGTTTCGATGGGAGGAATGTCTAGAGGTGGAGAGCAGAGAGAGCAATGAGGATTCCAAAAACAATCGAAGGTGAGACGACGCAGGTGACGCAAAACCAGAATGATGTCGATGGCGGCGGTGGCGAAGAGAACGACGATGGTGGCGGTGGCGGCGGCGGCGGAGATTGATGGGGGCGGCGGAGACCGAACTGCTGCTGCAGCAGCATCCAACCGGTTCCGGGCGCCGGGCCGTCGCGGCGGCGGCGGCCGTCGCCCGGCGAGCGGCTGGCCGTTAGCCCTCCTCCCACTGGCGCACAAGCCCAAGAAGCAGCACGGTGGGGATGCGAAGCACTGGTACTTCACTTTATACATGCACATTGCGAGCACTGTGGATAGAGGAAGCACTTTGTCCTGAGGTACCACTTTACACATTGCTAGGAATAGTTGAACGATACAACGAAATTAATACATAAGTAAATAAACAAATTTAATGTCAAAAAAGCTACGTGTGACCACGTGGAGGACAAAAAACTAATTTACTCTCCGGAAGCAACCAAGGGACCATTCCATCAATTCCGATCAAGGGCTCTAAGGCAGAGGCGGATTTAACTGTTCAACACACTACTAAGATAAGAGTAAATATCGTTCGATGCGTGTTATAATATTAACAGAATACCAACAAATTTATATTTAATAAAACACAAAAAACTAACTTCACAAGTACGTATTATTATGAACTATAGATTATTCTGAATCTATATTGTTTATAAATCGTAACTACTAAAATAACTCTAAATTGGAGACTTATTATTTCAATAGACAAGAGCCTACAGAGCTTGTATAAAATAACCCGCCTCTACCCGAAGGAAAACCGGAGAAGAAGTCGGTCCAGGATTAATAAAAATAATCAAAACCTCTATGAACGAACAATCACATGGATACTCCAGCTGAATAACACCCCTGACCCATATTAATGACGTCGATAATGAGATAGTAATCAACAACACATAAAACATGCATTATAACCTGCAAGTAGTCGTGGAATACACATACCCTCAATATTTTTATCGTTCTTCACCTAAAATTTCATACAAATTCACATTCATATCCAGAAAACATTTGGACTAACTGGATGTAAACAAATATGGTAATGACTTATTCTATGTAAGTGTACAAATAAAACCTCTTACAAACTCCAACAAATCCGTCTAATGCATGTATGAAGACAGAAAGCATATTGTGGCATTAAATAAGTAAATGCAGGGAGCAGTGGTATCTCAGACTTGCGTAATTAAGAAAAAAACATTTCAGTTCTATTCAACACTTCAATGAAATGACCAAATTTCTGGAAGCAAATACTCCTAAACGCACGGAAAATGTTCAGATATTACACAGATCTGCCCTAAAATCTTACAAATCTCAAAATTACTGTCTGCGACGGGTCTCATTTCTCTGCAAATAAAAGATATTTTATAAATTTTATATTTTAAGGAAAACCTTTTTTAATGGTATGGAGGAAGGGTCCATGTTAATGACCAATTATTTCCCGAATGTTAAAAATTGTATAGAGAAAAGACGAACGTGGAATTTTAGAAAAAAATGGGAAAAATTATTTTTCTCGCAGTTTGGGTAAGAGAGGGGAACTTACCCTTATCTACTTCTAAAATTCTGACCTATTCTTCACCAATTCATTTCTCCCGAGAGGGGAGGTAACACATTCCCATTCTCTGGCTTCGAGTACACCGTGTTGCACGAGTGTTCACAGTGCCTCCTCCACGGCCGTTCCGCAGTCGGCGCTTCGGCCACCGAGCGAGTGCGTCAAGCAAAGAATCAAGCGGGAATGTTAAGCGGGATTATATTCGATTGTGAACGAGTTCGCCATTCAGGTTCCGCTCTCCCATTACACGGTGTAAACATACAAGCTCTCCACAGAGGGTTGGGTAGCGACGCGAGTCAAGTGCAATGCCTCCGGTCTTCGAGGAATAATAATCGTGGAGATGATGCTAGAGTTAGATCTCGAGGTGAATGAGCCTGTCAGGAAGACTTGGCATGATATTCCGAAAAATGCAATACCCCTAAAAATGATTGTTAATTAGCCTTGTAACTGAATTAACTTCTGCATACACTAGGCGAAAAATGGACATCGCGCGAATCACTGTCATGCTAGTGTTACTGTTATATATTACACCTTCACAAAAATAGAATAGTGCTCGTAATACCCAAAGTATGCATATAATCAAAACTTCCAACAAATTTTCTGCAGGTGATAAAAGACTTAGAGATCATGCAATAGAAACGGAATTAATAGCCCAATTCGATTTTTATTTACGTATCAGTTCGCGAGAAGTAATACCTAGTGCACTTTGGTCTATCCTTGAATAGTGTCACAAATTTTTAGGGAGATATTTCCACTGATTACGTTACCTAGACATTTCGTATTTTAACATCAAATTCGAGTAATAATATTGTAATAAAAGTACACATCAAGTCAGTGAAGATAACTTCGTCCTAACTCTACTTGCTCTAGGTTAAACTAAGTCGGATCAGGTAAGGTCCACTCTTATCTTTCTGTACTCTCATTTTGGTATTTAGAGAAAAAATCCCTCTAGATGGACAGCCATTGACGTCACAGTTTTTATGTTTACGGTCATATTTACTAATTTTAAAAAAAGATAGGAAGTACATACACTTTTAGAGCAAAACATGTCTTTGTATTTGCTGATGCATATAATAGCAAGGAATGGCAATATCAGAAGCTACTTGAAGAAGATAGAAACGGATATGTGTGACTGTGGAGAGGGAAAGGAAACGAAGGAACATATGTTATGGGAGTGCGTACGTTACGGAGCGCAGAGGGCAGAACATTGAAGACATGACTGTGTAAACTTATAACCTTAAAGGGTTGATTGATACAGAAACGAAATTCCCAATATTTGAAGAATATGTAGGAAAAATACTGACTATTAAAAGATCGCTAGGGTAGAAGTTGTGCACGCCTCCACGCTGTCGGGGACGGGAACACCTCGAAGGAGGCAATGTTGCGCAGAGAGAATAAATGAATAAGAGTTGGCAAGAATATAATAAGCCTTGTTTTGCAAAGCAATAAATACAAGGATGCCGTATGGCTAAATACACATGGGAAAAAATGTCTTTATATGTACGTTTATCCACGTCAAACTATGTATTTCCAAGTGAGTATCGATAAGAATAATAATCGATCACGTCATATATTACAAATATGACATGAACTGGTTACAGAACTGAGAATTCTATATCATAATCTTGGTCTCCCCGAATGAAACACACAGCAGAAAGATTACTTTATTAAACATAAAAACCCAGTCAATTAATTTGCAAGAATTTATTGGTCTGTTGAATATATGAATGAGAGTTGGAGTTGGAACCGTACACGGAAGTAATTAAGTTTCAATCAACACTTTCTCGTATCCGCGATGTTCCGAAACGTCTCGTTGAAATGGAACCGGAGTCGTCTTTAACCTCTCGACTCCGGTGGCGAAGTAACAGAAGCTGCGGCGGTGAATTCTGTCTCCGCAGCGAGCAATAAAAAAAAAAACAACCAACAACGACCAAACGCAAAAGCAAGACCGAGGGAAGAGGAGGGTCGTAAACAAGAAAGACAACGCGGAAGCACAGCCGTCGCGTGTTCGGTCAGTGCCACCTGAAACGATGACGGTATTGGTTGGTACTCAGCATTTCAACGCATTCGAACATGCGTTTTCGGAGAATCCATTCTCTTCCAGTTCTCTCGAAGTCGATTTCGGTAGCGGAAATATGTTTCCCCTCCGTCGCCAACAGATTGTACGTCTTAAATTCGGTGAATGCGTTCTAGGAAGAATTGTGAATGCGGTATACAATTAAACAAACGCATCGCAATGGGAAAACGGCGTACGAGATAGAATATAAAATCCAGTTGACAGTGAGTACAACATATATAAAGTTCGCTAAACATGGTGATCACGGAGACTACAATTCCACAAGTCCTTGGTCTGGGCACAAGGAGCAGATGCGGCCAGCAAAATAATGCCGCAAGAAAAAATATTAACGTTCCTACAATTCTTTCATTGCCTTATTTTTGCGTGCCATGAGGTCCAACAATGAGAAATTCTCTTCCATCTAAACACATTGGGAAGGAGAGATATTGGGTAGCTTTTTAGTCTGGAGGTACCAAACCGACGTTTATCTGGAAAGGGAAAAATTCATCCAGGAATCAGTTCAAGTTGAAAATCACCTCCTGTTCCGTAGATCAGGGAATTGAATCCACAGTCCTGTGCTCAGTGTACAGTCAAAGGGCAGCTTTTGAGTGTTTTTTTTTTTTTTTTCAATAAACTATTGCTATTAGTATTATATTACATGTAACTCCGTTATTCACAACCGTTGAGTGAGCTTACAGACCCTACACCGTATTAGAATGGGAAAATATGAGATAGAATATTTAAAAAAGAAAGAAAAAAGGGGGAATAAGACATATTCAATTACAGTTATGTTATTCACTACTAATTTAAATTTTGCACACGTTTGTTACGTCTATAAAAACAGTAATTGAAAAAAAAAGAACAGTGGTGTTGATTACGGGGGGCGGGGGAAATGCTTTTTTTTTTTCTTCGCTACCAAAAGTTGGGATTTACAAGCAAACTTGTTATTGAAACCCTATTGTCTTTAGTTACAATATTATCTTCTATGTAATTATTTAAATTTTAACTATGATCAAAATGTCATTCGACACGGCTAACCGAATCGCCACTGCAGATGTGGCAATTCGGACAATAGCTTGCAGCAGTATACGCTGCAAGGAAGTATTTTCAGGAGCAGCACAAGCAATTTAAATTTTGGCCAATTCCCGATTGTCCCCAGTGAGTAAGCAATAAGGAAAATGCAGTGAACCACGTAAAAGAATAATCAAAGTCACTCAACATTATAAATACAAAATAGTATCCTAACGATGTCAAAGCATCGGACAGGTCCCCTTTCGTTATTTATCCTTTGCATCCCCGCACGGAGACGTCTCACTCAAGTTTATCGCGGCCACCGCCGTCGCTACGAGACACGGTAGCGCCCAAACGTCCTATTATACATCAAGGGCCGTTAGCTTCGTTTAAATTAAAGGCACGGGCGCCCTCCGGGACGAAGCTTCAACGCGTCTCCTGTTTTTTACTGCTGCTTTGATGTGATCGCTTGAGAGCCTCTACACTCTCTGAACCACGGAACAAGGAGAGAACAAGTGATAGCCGTGATTGAATGATGTTGACAACGCTTGCTCTCCATACCCGGATGTGTATCAAGCCATGGGCTTGATTACTACCGTTTTTATATTACGATATTACTGACCGATTTTGTTAAAATAAGTTCACATATTTTAGAGGTATTATATTTACAAATTATTATATTTCACTACATATTAACTTTCAGGGAAATAGCGTGAATATTCATACGAAATCGTCTCATTTTAAAATTAACATATTTGTACGTCTTACCAAAGAAAATTAGGGTAATTAAAAAAAAATTCATCAAAGTAAAAGTGAAATTTAATCAGTGGTTATAATAATACTATTTCATACTATTTATTTTGGAATGGTTGTTAAGAGCAGCTTTTGAGTACTTTTTTTACAATAAACTGTAGATATTAGTATTACATTAAATGTCACTCCGTTATTCAGAACCGTTAAGTCTTCTACGAGCAAATTTTTTGAATGGATTCTGGAATAAATCTTGAATGTAATATGGTGAAATTATGCTCAAAAAAGTTAGATGAAAATATGCTACAAGTACCGCGTAGTCCCAAGTTAGTGGATATGATTACTTTCTACGTTTTCTTTTGTATATTGCAAACAGGGAAGTGATATGAAAGAGAAACTTCGCTTATTGTCCAACAACGATATTAAAAAATTAAACAAAAAATAATGGTGTTGTAATTCAAAATAAAGAAATTCATTATACGGTGAAACTGCATTCAATTCCAACTAAGGTTATAAAACTACCTAATTGTATGAACTAAAGTTAAAAATTATTTTTGTTACTCTTCTATCATATCAATTCATTCAAACGAAGAAAATGCTTTCCATACATTGTTGACCACTATTGAAAAAACACGTCAAGAAATTCATTAATATTCTGTTAGACCCGCGGTCCTTCCAAACATCGTGACGGATGGAACACGTCCTTGGAACTACGTAACCAGTAGTTAATATTCTTATCTTTTCACCCAATCACTGGATACACGTACACACACAATTATTGTACTTCTAATGCACTCCCATTAACGGGATCTTGAGGTGAAACCGTCCAAACACAGGATCCCAACATGTTCAATCAGCAATTAGATAGAATTAGTCAGCAAAATACTAGCTCCAGAGCGTCCTCAATCAGTATCCTCATTATACTATTCCCGATTCCCGGAGCAGTGGAGTACGGGGCACTTTCCCCGCGACAGAGACGACGGACTCTTCCGCCGCGCAGCGGGACGGATGCAAAGGAGGTACGGGACCCGGATTCCCGGCAGCGGAGGTGAAGGTCGAACCCGACTGGCATTGCAGGGCCGGATGGGCGAGGAGGGAAGGAACAATCGAACATCAGGCAGCTGCGACTCGCCTCCAGTGGTCGTACGACTGACCGCACGAAGGAGGGTGGAGCAGAAACAAGTCGTGTTCATTCTCCATCGAACAGGTGGATTCACCAAAACAAGTTATGGAGGACTATCCAGAGGGGAAGAAGTTAGGCGATCGATGGGGCAAAAATGAGCGAACGAGTACAAAGGAACGATACTGTGAAGAAATCAAAACATAGGTTGTGGAAGAAAGTTTTTAAAAAATACTAGCTTCTTCTCGCCACAAAAGAGAAGGAAATGGCATCAATGGTATAATGCCATGCTCGATTTAAGCTCCCAGGCCAACTCAGTTTATTATAAAATGAGCACCCGATTATCCGAGGGTCACAACGGTCTGAGTATATCTAGGTCCTAAATGTTCTCATCGGATCAATGACAAGAAATCGCTAAGCTCTACATTAAGGATCCAAAGCGAACTCTCATACTTTATGATACGTGGTAAGTATTTCAACAAATAAATCGTTAAGTACGCTGATAACAAATATCCTCGGGAATAATGAGGGTATTATTTCTATCTTTACCAGATTTTTACTTACATCACAGAAGTCATATGACCCAGAATGGACGATTAAGAACGTCAGCTTACCTGAAAAAAAAAGAAAAATATATGAACATTTATACATGACATCATTAAAAATTTGCCCAACATTTCACCGCTTTAGAAACTTAGAAAAATAATATCATAACAAAAAATTTTGTTTCTGACGTTTCTAACAAGAACCCATAGTTGAATCACTGATCCGTTGAATCAAAACTCAATTTCTTTCCCTTATTGTCTAGGAGAAAAAAAGTAATCCTGGATTGGAGTACCAAAACGATGAAAGACGTATCAGTATAACGAAAGAAGAATAATCACATTCTCTACCGAACGATAATTACATGAAGTGAATCTGTTTTTATAATGTTAAAATTTAAGGAGTTTTTTTTTTTAACTCTTCATTCTATACTATTTTTAAGACATCGTTTTTAGACCATGAAGTAACTCTTTCTACATTTCTACTTCCACTAACATTAACTTTTCCTGGAGATATTGCACCTGGACTGCAGGAACGGATCCAGAGACGTGTAAACGATACGAGAACACTATTTGACTCCACTACAAAGATTTACAGGACAGGAAATGCTGGTTAACGGAGGGCGGAATATGTTCCCGGAGGACGCTGATGATACATCCAGAAGCGGAAGCTTTCCTTCACGTCGCTGTCCAAACAAATGTGAGATCGCTCTTTAATTGCCTCCATCCATCAGAAAAAGAATCATCCTTGGAACGACTCTTCGGATGTTTGACTCTAGGGAAACGAAGAAGTTCTCAACTTTTGCAGTTATATTCTCGTGCACAACAATTTATAACTTTCGAAAAGGAGCAAAAGTATCACATTCACTGAGTGGACGTTGGACGTATTTTTGTTGACCCCGTTCATCATATAGGATTATAATATTTGGGTTATAACCAAATTGGCAATATGAATAGTATAATTCGTTATGACCCAAATACTCAAGAACCCTTATCCAGTAGGAGTATAGTTCTCGAGGACAATACGTTCTGGATTATAAAATATATAAAATGCATTTTCACGTACAGCACTCTGGCTCCAAAACGAAATATGGTACATGAACGGATACAAATGGATGCAAATACTAACATAGCTTGTCACGTTCCTTTTCACTCAAAAGTTCAAATTTGTTCTAAGGTCCTTTTCATAGTTGAAAGAGAAATTTTGTTCACTTATTGGCGAGATAAACAAATTGAACAAAACATTTTTAAGAACAAAGAATATTTGTATTTATTTCACGATAAAATTTATTGTATCCACTAAAAGATACGTACCGCATCATTGATTCTGAATGGTTCTGAATGGTCTTGAAGTCAAGAAGTTACCACGATCAGGTTTTTTAGTTTTCCCATTAATATTTCTTTGTATTCACGTGTGTTGACATAGCTTCAGGTTTGTGTAATCGACACATTTTTTTTTAAGTTCAGTTTCAATTTCAAAATTTTCAAAAAACTTTAAATACTAATAATGATGAAATAGAAGAAACTATTTTAATGCAAATGAAATATCGTTTATTATTTATTGTAGTAATATTTCTTGGATGAACTCACTCTTTGGACGGTTGACCCCTCGCCAGTTCTCGACCACTGTTTTCTCCTCCTGCTTCATTCGCATGCGATGGTACCTTGGCACTTTGCTTGTTGTCGGAGGGTGAAATTGTTTATTGTTCTCCGCACTGACAGATGCGAACATAATGTCGATATGATTAACATTCCTTAATATTTATGATTTCATCTCATCGTTAACAAAGGTAGTTCAATAAACATTTAATTATCAAACTATTCCATAACAGGATCTATGATACTATTTATTTATTTATTCATTCATTCACATTGATTAGTTTAGAGTCGTGTTCGAATTAGAAGACATTCCACGACTAAGCCTTCAAAATTGCGAAGGACTGGGACTCGAACCCGGGACTTCGTAATATTTTCAATTCGAGCTCCTGCTTTTCGCAGTTTTTACCAGGCCGTTGACGTTGCAAACATTCCTCCATGAGTAGGTAGTCGGAAGTTGAGTTAAAAATGTCATTCTGTTTGTCTGTTTCTTATTTTCTCATGTTACCTTTTAGTAGACCATGTCTCTTCGTTACCCCCTGACCCTGTCCCTCGCAACGGTGGTTAGGTAGGACCTAAGTATTATTATTATTATTATTATTATTATTAATAATTTCTTATTATACACCCTGCCTCTAGCATTGCTATTGCAAGATTTTGACCTCTTCTTGAATTTATTCCAATATTATACAATACATTTCTCAAAGTCGTAAGGTATGCCAAAAGGGTTTCGCGGAGGGAAGTGCACCGCAATTTTGTGTCCTTGGCACTAAGTGGAAATGGAGTGGTGAACATCTAGCGCCTGCCACTTTGACACTCTGGATTTTTTTTTTTGAAGGTTAAGTAGGTCTGGCAGTCAGTTTGGATGTTTAGTTAGGAGTAAAACGTTGCATAATATAACTGGGATTCAGACTTCGGCCGTGCAGTTTCAACCCACAGTCATGCAGACTTCAAATAACCTTTCAGTATTTTTATGGAGATCGTAACGACTGTTCTCATATGCGACACATAAATTTGTTACGAGTAACGTAAATGTGCGTGAAATGATTTCTCTACACGATTAAAGTTCACGTTTAACCGTTTGAAACTACTATTACAGAAACTAATTATTCTACTTTATCTCGTCACACGGGTACACACAATCTTATTTCTCGGAAATGAAGTGTGTCACCGCTCCACGAAGTGTGCAACGGTATCACTTTCAACACATGACTCCAACTGTTACATGCGACTTATTTGCGTAAACGAACTTTCGTCGGAGGAAACAAAATAAAAGACAATGTAGTCATCTTTCTACGAAGTCGTTTCAAGCAAATGAATTGTGCTGCAGTCACAATAAACACGTATAATACTAGCCATGAGGATCGTTATCGGCAGTAATGAATTATGAATGGATACAGGTCGTTGCAACCTCGAGCTGGGGTAAATTTCTCCTCGAGGTAAAGTAATCCACATGAAAATACGCATCCTTCAAAATAAAATACAAAATCCAAAGGATTGCAGGACAATCAATCTTTGAGCGATACTATGGTACATGGAAGAAAGAAGGAAGGAAA
>NNCF01128107.1:88415-128410 GCA_002313205.1 Laupala kohalensis | reverse complement strand
TATATATATATATATATATATATATATATATATATATATATATATATATATATACCGTATATAATACATAACAAAATCCTAGGTACAGCCCTGCCCCGCAGCTAAATATTACGAACGAGTCATGGGGGTTCAAGTGTCCACCAACGGTGGCGGAACCAAACAGTTGGTTCCGCGATGGAAGAAGCAATTATTTGCACAGCGATTTCCCCATTCACGTAGCGCCTCCCCCGCAGGCGATAAGTCGTGCACCGAGCCAGAGCGGAAGGAGGGTGGACGTTGTCCGATATTCACGGAACCCAAGCATCTGGTGCCGGGGGAATCCAAAGAGAAGGCGGGTCCACGAATCGGAACCCGGAAAATTGCCATCGCCCCGCAAACCATTTCCAAATCGCTTTGAATGAAGTTTGTGGACAAGTCGGATAGACAGCACATTGTGCTTGCAATTGGGTGCGACCACGGACGCAGGCGTCTTAAAGAAAACAGTTAAGCTTCCTCTCCGAGAAGAGATCTCATCAGGCAAATAGATTGGAAAGTGGTAACTATGCGAGAGGCACTCAAATTTACATTAGTCATAGATTAATAGTGTCTGAATGAACTGTTCAAATAAGGTGCATTTCCAAGAAAAATATCATGTATTGAAAGACGAGAAGAAAAGATATCGCTAATCGTCTACAGAAATTTGTGTATGCTCTCACACAATAACCTCAGAACATTAAATGGACTGGACAAAGAGTGCTCCTTCTACAGTGTGTATGAGAGAGAAACATACTCGCAAAGAAATACTACAAAGTTCGTACTGTATCACTGAAACTGAAAGAAACGTTTTCTGAGTAACTCCAACAACGAAAGTAATTAATACGTGAAACAAACGCAATACAGAACAAAATATTTTTGCTTGTCTTTATTTGTTTTACCTCACCAGAAGGAGACTATTATGCAGAAGGTAAAACAGATGAAGATATCTTAGAAATTCAGGAATATTTCTTTTTAATGTGAAATAAAATGACAAATATAATTGATCACGATTTTGTATAATAAAAACAAAATTTCATCTGTTAAAAATTCAATTCTACAAAATCAACTTAACCTTTTAAGGAGTACAAAGAAACGTGACGTCATGTTTCTTTGATCCATTCACACCACTGCCGAGACAACAGAGCATGAGCATGAGCATATGACGTCATGCGAGCTATCACAGCGTGGCCGAACTACGACACAAAAGACTTCTGCTAAAAGGAGACAATCGCGCGCACAGCTGTGATGGGAGGGCGAATTGAAAAGACCCCGATTTTCTTTCTCACCCACATTGTGCCCTCCCGCGGGCTTCGCGATAGTAAACGGTGCGAAACGAGTGCGGGCGGAAGAATTGACGAGGGAGCCCTTCTTCCATGGCCCACTTCTATGAAGAGGAGGACGCCAACTGTTCCCCGAAGAGGAACGACGTAGCAGTTGGTCGGAGGTGGTGATGCAGGAGGTTCCAGATGGGACGTACCGTTCTTGATGGCGGTGGAGGTGGCGTCTATGATGTCAAAATATCGGTGGGGGAGAAAGAGGACGGACGGATTAAAGGGCAATGGATTATGGTCATGCTGTCGGGATATCGTAACTCATTCATAAGCCAAATATAATTTTTTTAATTAAACGACTGGATTTTTTTATCCAGAAACTACACAACCGTGGGTCATCATCAGGCAAATACACAGTTGGGGTCGAAACATTGTGTAGATAATAAATCGTCTGTGAAAATAAAGTCATTTCATTCAACAATTATATTCGAGTTTCACAGACGTAATTACAATATGCAAATATAATTTTGTCTAAAAAATCAATTAAAATCAATACTTTGCGGACTTTTTTTATCGGTTGAAGAGGTCGGACTCGGTATATTTATATTCTATACACATCTGTGATATCTTAGCATTCCTTAAATTAGACGACCTTATTAACTATTATGGAGACACAACATTTCAACCCCCAACTGTGGGTCATCATCACGCAATCTGTGTAATAAGATTTTCTACAGACGTAATTAAAATATGGATCTTCGCGTTTCATATTTTGTACACAAAAAATTGGTACTTAGTCTATGCTGGAAACTAAATCAGTGTTTAATTTATTTTCCTTTGGAATTCAACTGCAATAATGAAATGTAAGGTAAGTTCCCAGATTCAAACACAGGAAATTATTGTTACACGATACGTATCGAAGTGATAAAAACGAAACGTCATCCCTCAAGTAGAACTACACCTGGCAAAGGAAATACGGAGCATGTTTACAAAACCCAGAAAGTAAAACGCCAAAGCAAAAGTCCTTTGTACACGTGTGCACGAACGTAATGGCATTAGTTCTCCTCTTTTTTTCTTACTCTACATCCATTCGCCTCGCACCCTTTGTCCGTGAGGCTTTTCACGCAGTCACCGAGATTAACGATCTCCTCCATTCCTCCTCCGTCTTCCTTCGCTCTCATGAAACGTGATTGGAAGAAAAATCATCGTCACCAGAAATAGTCGTCGACACACATTTTATGACAGATGCTCTTCCTCATTGTGTAGAGGAGAGGGATAAAACAAAATCTAAAACAAGACGACAGGTCTGTGGAGACGATGGACGGAAATAGAAATGTACTATGTTGGTGTTGAACGCCAGAAAACTTTGTTCATCTTCCTACCTCCCGTTGCAGACGCGAAGAGATGTGCATGTTTCCACCTGGTTACCTATTCATTTGGTACGTAACAGAGCTGTCGTATGGATTTATTTATTTATTTTATGTCTTTTGTCGAGATTCAGGCCATGAGGACTGCTCTTCCACCTAATTAGTCGAGGAAAATTGTCATTTAGTTATAATTGATCGGTAAGAAGAATTTTTTAAAATTTGTTCATTACATGTGTTAAGGTGAAGTCAAAACAAAAATTTTTGCAAAATCGGACTGAAGCTTCGTGAGAAGATTGCATAAATGTGCATTTTTGATGCATTTTTAGTGCATCGCTAGACTATTTTTTAATATCTCCGTTTCTAATGGTCGTAGAAAAATGAAAAAATGAAAAATACTCGTGAATGAATAAACTATCGAACTGATCCGTCATAAATACTATAAAAATTTATCCTAAACTCATAACACCAAAATGTATGAAATTTCGTTTTTCACAAAAAAATGCAATAAATAACGAAACAATCGGTAGATTTTCATGAAAATTGGAGAAAACGTGTTTGTTAATGCTATAAACACGTGGTAAAAATTGCATAAAGACATTTAAATTTTACGGCCACAATCGGTATTTTTCGAAACAAATTGAAATTGCTGCCATTTTATGCAAAATAATCGTAGGGCAAAAATTGTTTTTTTTTAATTTGTAGGATTTTAATCTACTATCTTGTGAGCACACGCACGAATGTGTTATATTATTTAAAATACCCAGGAATGAAAATTTTTCAATTTTCACTTTTTTGCCTTTTTTTATAAAAAATGCCATAAAACATCTTATTGGCCAACGTTTTGATAAAAAAAACTTTAAGCAATATTTTATGAAAGGAATATATTTTAACTACTACATTTTGTCGGTATAGTGTAAAAATGTATGGCAAAAAATATAGTGTTAAAACGTAGTAGTTAAAAAATATTCCGTTCATAAAATATTGCTTAAAGTAATTTCCCTCGACTAAACCGTTGGAAGACGGAGTTGAGAAGGAGAGACGTTGAGTTGCCGGGGAACATATGGTATCGAACCGACATTTGTCTGGAGCAGGTGAAAAAAACCCAACTGAAAACCTCACCAAGTTCGGCCGAGCAGGGATTGAACCCATGCTCTACCACTCAGCGGAATCATGGAAGCGAAGACACTGCCACTAGACCACCGCAGTCGGTGGAGAAACGGTTCAGAAAACTAAAATTGGTTATTATAATTGGAGCTCATGTAGTTAAGGAACGATTCATGTTAGTTTTACTAAATGAAATAAATTAGTTTTGAAATACTCTCGTCAATTTTACCAAATACCCTGAGCAACCTGAGGAAGATAGGATATATTCATAAAAAATAGCAAGGTTTCATAGGAAATATGTATGATACATACGGGAACTTCGTGACAATATGTTGACAAAAAATTTATCCATGCAAAAATTATCCATAACGTACTCGTACTATAGATCTCTGGGACTCGTACTATAGATCTTGCGAATACTACGTCAGCATGTAAACAATTGCACTATTGTTTTCCTAAGAATTACTTTCCTTCTACATAATGCTGCATTACCACGTTATTTAGCCCAAAATTCGAAGGTAAAATAACACACTCCCAGTTTTCAAGAGGTATCTGTGTGAAATTTTATAATGACTCCGATGAACTTTATAGTAGAGAACTTGAGGTACAAATTCGTATATAGTACGATAACTCAATTCGAAGTTTGGATATATGGCAATTAGCATGCACTACCCACCCACTACAACTTGGTAAGACATGTTCAACACGACGATGACTGATGACCACTTTTTCTCCGGAAGATTCTACCTACATTAATTTTAGTATTTTCTCATAACGCTGCTAAAATTGCCGAATACAGGATATAGCAAATATTTGACCCAGTCCCTTTGCATACACGGATGGCCTCTCATTAAACATCGAAAATGTAAATTATGCTCATGAGTGCAATACGAAATGATACATCTAAAATTTGAGAGGGGGCGGAATGATGTTCCACTTTTAAGTTTACTCGATTTAAAAATGTTTCAGGAAGTCCATACATCAGGAGAAAACAAACCGCTAGTACCTATCTACGACCTGTAAAGCGAACAGATTCAGTATATTATAGAAAACGCACTCCGCCACGCGCACACCTGATCGCCCGAGGCGTTCTCCACACTATGAGAAACGACGTGGATACAGTCCAGCCCTTCCCGGAGTCGAAGCCGGATCTTTCGAGTCTTCAGCCCACTTGGTGAACCAAGGTCATGCGTGGTTCCCAGAGAGAAAGACAAGGCAGATGAAAACGAGCTTATATAGGTGATGTCATTCAGGAAACGAAATAAAGCTTAATTATCCCTAACAGAGTAGTAATACAAGAAATTTCGTGAGTGTTTCTCAATCGTTTATACAAATAAATAAATTTATTGTCAGAAAAGCAGTACAAACTGCGTATGACCACGTGGAGGACAGTAAACTGATTTACTCTCCGGAAGCAAGCAAGGAACCATCCCATCAATTCCGATCAAGGGCCCTAAGGCAGAGGAGAATTAAACATTTCAACAAACTCCTAGGTAAGATAAAAAGTGTTATAATATTAATAGAATATCAACAAATTTGTTATTAAACACAAAAAAATTATTTTGAAGTAGTAGTATTATCGAACTATAGATTCGGAAAATTGTGTTTATAAATCGTAAGTATTAAAATAACACTAAATTCAAGATTTATTTTACTTGGTAATTGTGGAGCTTTAGCAACATTATCAAAGGATGATAAATTACATAGAAACGCCTTTCAATTTATCATTCAAGATTTATTGTCTCAATAGACGCAGCCCCTAGACCAGAGCAGAGTATCTGTATAAAAATCCGCCTCTACACGGAGAAATACCCGGGCCAGGATGGGCTATAGTCTTAAGATATTAAATAAATAAGTATGGAGGACATTTACCCTCCTTAATCCTCAGGACAGAGCACGGGACCATCCCATCAATTCTGATCCAAGTACCACCATCCCAAAAATACGGTTGCGTTTTTCTACAATTCAAAAGTATTTCAAATTTTCAGATTGAGATATATTTCTCTGTGTTTTCTTACAAGAGAGTTCAGCTCCTATTGTGAACGATGAAGTCGAGTAACTTAAATAAAAATTGAAAATTATTTCCGAGGTAGATAAATATTCATTTTGGTTCTGAATATATCTGTTCAAACCGGACGGTTATTTTATCGCAAGACACATCAGCTGCATTAACCGTGCCACTATTACATTACGATGGTACTTTGAATTATCTTCAAAACATAAATACATCTTCCATGCGATTTGAAATGAAGACTTCTTTAGTCTTGTATCCATAGACGTCCATACTAATAATTAACCGACACAATAGTTTGTTAACCGCAACTCCGAGTCAGATGTTATATATCAAAAACCAAAAGCATGGCACAATAAATTTATTCATTTCTACCACATAAATGAGCAAACGATTATAATAGTTAGATATCCGCAAATAGTTCATACGTACGCAACTTCGCATCTCGAACACTAGTGGCAATGTTTCAGTTCCTGAAATCACGATATATCTTCTGTAATACTAAATAGCAACAGAACACGTGCGTTGTCTTCCGCGACACAAATATGTGATGCCAAGAGTAACACAAAACATTCAATTCAATTAAAAAGGGCTTTATTTTAACACAAAATATACAATATATATGGCGGGGCTTAGGGGCCGTGCGCCTTACAGAAGCCCTAAAATGTGCCGTGGGCTGTGCATACTATACCCTAGTATTCACTCTCAATGAACTGAAACAGTAACTAAAATTAGGAATATTAAACGATATCAATTATTTCTCAGGTAACTGATATCAATAGTGGAAAAAAATTAATAAGAGATAAGAAATATTAATAATAAATTTTATACTGTCATGTCTATTTTTTTTAATTTTAATTTTAGTTTTAAATCTCAGCGAAAGTTATATATACTCGAGTGATTGTTTCGTTCATTGAGCACTGTTGGGAACCATGGAAAACCAACGGTTTGAGCAAGCGCGCTAAGCATAAGAAGAAAAATCTGGATGGTAACTGGATGTTGTGTGTTTATAAATTTAATGATTATAAAGACAATATTTTTATCCATTTTGTTACATTAATTTCTCGTTTCCACTGTAAAATCTACAAAATACATTTCTCGTTCCGACCTCTGTATAACGAAATACCCCCTTCTCACCACTCGCAAAAAAATAATTTCAAGTGCAAGGCGGAGAGTTCGTCGAGTGAAACGGGAGAAGTCAAGAGGCAATGAGGCCGCTCGTTATACATACATGACGGGTGCTGTAGCGGCGCCAAGAAGGAGTGATCGCGAGAAGATAGCCGTAACAAATTGCGGTCCAGAAAGCGAAAGGGAAAACCGGAGCGTGTGCGAACATCCTAAAAAAACTTGAAACAGTTTAGGGGCACGTCGAATCACTGTCGAGTAACAGTGGGTGGAGGGGAAAAAGAGAGGTAATGGAGAACGGACTGGGCTACAGAACTGGAGGAATAGCAATGTGAAGAATAAAAGTAGATATGGAGAAATGAAAAAAAAGAGGATAATGGTGGAGAGGCAGACAGAAATGGCAGAATAGCAGAAATGGAGAAATTTTAGAAGAGAATTGAAAGCGGGAGATGAAATGTAAAAATGTAAAAGAACAGAATTGAAGAGGATATTTAAAAAATAGAGATTGATGGAAAAGATGGGAGAAATAGTGAACTAGAAACAGGAGGAGGAAAGAAGANAACAGAATTGAAGAGGATATTTAAAAAATAGAGATTGATGGAAAAGATGGGAGAAATAGTGAACTAGAAACAGGAGGAGGAAAGAAGAAGGGTAAGGTGAAATGAAAAAAGAATATTGAGAAGGAAGAGAAGCAAACTACTGGCTGTGACGAAAGAGAAGGAAAATGCAGGGAACATTGTTAAGAGTTCGAAGACAGCACATGCGCACGGACGTGGAGAACATTAAAATGAACTACAAGAAACTGATGCATCGCGATTTAATAGCACTAAAAAAATTGACGTAGAAAGTAAAGATAAAATAAGTGGGAGAAAGGGTCCAGACGATCCGGGGCGCGGCGCTTGACCCGGATGATGGGTTTTTATGGTAGAGAGGCGGATCCCTAGCTCTTTCCCTTGATGCGGAGGAGGGTCTTGAATATGCGCTCATCCTACGCAACGAAGAACAGACCTCACGAGTGAATGTTACGTGACCTGGAGGTCAGTCGGTAGAACAGCAGACGAACCGCGTTGCTAAAGATTGCTGGTTAACTAGTCCACGAAATACTCTATCGTACTTTTACCATGACGCTAATTGACTTCAGGAAGTAACCATAGAAACAAAACAGGGCTGAATCAATAAATGATAACAATGGACAGAATAATCAGAACGATAATGGACAATTAATAGACTTATAAAAAGTAATGTAACGAGGTTGTGTAAATTTGTCTAGTACTACCTGATGAAGTCTCCACCGACACTGGAAAAAAATTAATTGTATATTAACGATCATTCAGAATATCAAAAAGTTTTTGTGAATATTGACGTCATATCAATTACAAATATTGATTCATAAAAATTTCATAATACTACCGACGTTTAGAAACTCAGCTAAATCTATAAATAATGTACAAAAGACGCAAATTAATAAGTGCAAAATGCGTGAGAGACAATCTTTCAGAATATGACACGTAGTTCGAAAATTTCCGAGGAAAAAATTATAAAAGGAGAAAAACTTGAATTTTTGTCGTTTATATTTTTTTTTCTATTTTATAACACCCCACAGCAATCTTGAAAATTTGCTTGCTCAACTATTAGACGTCGAAGAAGGTTAATTTCAGATTAAATACACCATAGATGCCGCGACTTGATTTGTTTATGCTTCAAAACTGTAACTGAATGCATAATCGACTAACATTATATAGTAAGCATGAAAAGAACAAATGCCCGAAAATTATATTTCATTAGTAACAATCAAGCACCATAAAAGGGTGCACAAGAAATACATTCATGCAATCATACTATGCAATCTCGTCTAATGCTAAGGTATACAATGTGTATATCAATCGAGCACACATTACTATTCTCGTCCGGTCGCTCTCCAGACCTGGGCGGGCGTCAATGACAACGCTGGCGCATTCAGGGTCATGTACAAAGAATGCTTCTCAGGGGTAATAGAACACGGTACCCCAGGTGCTTACATACACCCGCCGTAATTACAACGACGACTTCCCGTGTTTTACTACACACGGTCAAGCGATACTCCATACTTAAAGTTCAAAGAACGTATGCAAGCGCCGGGCTAGATACACTAATTGCGAGAATGCACCCGACACAATGATACAACGATACGAGCGCTCGAACCTTCATCAATGCGAACAGTAGATGCCAGAGGTCAGGACACAAGGGAGGTGAGTGATTTCAAAACGTAATCGCCCTGCAGAGATGCAAAACAGAATGGATAAGACGTTCATGTCGGCCATTGATGAAATTGGGATATGAATAAAATGTAACCTAAATTTCTTGTACTCCCATTAGTCTTTATTTTTAGATCAACGGACTGCCCTTAAAAATCAAGGGTTACCCTATATACATGCGGTACAAAAAATAATAAAAAATTAAAGAGTTGCAGAAATTTTTACAAGCAATTAACAATAGTGTACAAAAGAACTATGTTAATAAATGAGTAGAATCATTATTCACATAATGCAGTATTGAACCTCAACACACGCTTATATTCAGCCAATCTCGCACATAGTCTCAAATTTAAAGATAGTGAATTCCAAGTCCGTTTTAATCAATTGCTAGTCACATTAAAACAATAATTTTTATTCGTATAGTGCTCTAAGAGAGATCTGGGATTTCAGAAGTTATAATTTAGAGTATATTGAGAATACTAGTATCTAAGTTCATCACAATCTAAGTCTCTTTATAATATGAGTCGCATAAGTGCATCGTTGTAATTATGTGACGATTTTACACCAACGACATTTAGTTTACGTGCAATATCGGCAAAATCATGATTGCCAATCTCATGGTACAATTATGTTTCAAGAACTTAATGATAAAATACTGCACTCCCACAAGCAATTATCGGAATTATTACACTTTTATACAACTGTAACAATTGCTTTTGTTGTACTTTGTAATCCCCACCTTCGGCACTTGAATAACATAGCTTACGATCGACAAAACTACGGAGTAAGAGAATATGTATTGATAGCTGCATGCATACTTTGACAGGTCGCCATGTGATGAATCATAATTAACCACAATCAAACGAAAATAATCTCTGAAAACGACAAGAGACCCCTGCGGCAAGGTAGAAGGTTAAGCGAGGTGGGAAGAAGAAGAAGAAGTGAAGTGTGTGGCCGGTGCAGTGAGGCCTGGCGTGTCGGAGGACCAGCAGCACAAAAACAGCTGCGGAGCGGCCCGCACTTGACACCTGCGCCGCCGCAGCAGCAGCGCGCTGCATTGAAGGACTGGTCGAGCGGGTCCCCTAATGGTGACGCTCCATCACTGTCTCAGGAGGAGGCGGTGGCCAGCGGAAGGCGACATAGCATCGGCGGCACCGCCGCGTGGTGATTGCGTTGCGCGGTGGCGATGAGGTGCGAGACGAGACGAGACGATCAACGTGATTCCAGCGGGAGAATAACATAAGCGGGGGATTTGAAATCATATCGATGCAAAATACCCTAGAAAGGGATGGAACTCTAGAAACTGATTAAATTTCTTTTTTCATATATGTTGTTTTTGCTCCTTTTGTAACAGTTTATTTCTAACTGAACGCAACTTTGGCACGGTTTTGAACATTAATTCCATCCAGGCCCGGGTTTTTCTCCGGATAGTGGCGGACTTTCCTCGGACGGGAATGCCATGAATACCATTGTTTCATTAATCTCGAATTTTTACTGCGCAAATATATACAATTTATTTTGGAATAATAAATGGATAAAAGTACGCATTTATTAAATAATTTCTTTTATAAATAATATTAAATATGTCCGTGCCCTTGGGTCCTTGATGGAATTGATGAGACGGTCCCTTGTTTAATTACGGAGAGTAACATAGTTTATTGCCCCCGCATGGTCATACGTTGTTTGCAACTGCGTTTTTGATAATAAAGTTTATATATTTATAACATAAGAGTATCGAAAACTAGTAGACTGAGCGGTGGTCTAGTTGAAGCGTCTTCGCTACCTAGATATTGTTGAGCAGTAGAGCATGGGTTCACACCCTGCTAGGCCGAATTAGATGCGGTTTTCAGCTGGGGTTTTCTCACTTATTCCACACAAATGTCGATTCGGAACCACAAGTTCCCCATCAACCCAACATCTCTCCTTCCAAATTCCTTCATCCAAATCCAACGGTTGGGTGGAAGAGCATACCAAATGGGCCGAACCTCATCACAAGACATGAAATAAGTAAACAAATAGCAGATGCCAGACAAATTAGATGGAATAAGTACGAAGGGACGGACAACATGAATTTATTACAGAAATGCGTTTTGCAAAAATAATAATAATAATAATAGTAGTAGTAGTAGTTCAAGTAAGGGCATGAGATGAGGCAGGTGTTGACAGGTCACGAAGATATAAATTCTTATTTCGAAAGATTCCAATTATGAAATAGTGGATACTGCGTTTGCGGGAAAGGAGTAGCAACAATTGAACACATTTTGTCTGAATGCGAATCATACGGTAGCGAAAGCGAACTACTTGAAAAGAATGAGAAAGGAAGAGGAACCAAATATAAAAGAAAAAGAAAGTGATAAAGAAGGGAAATATAGATTTTTCAAAGATATGTACAAAAAATTTTGGAAATCAAGCAAGGATTAGAGGAACCCTAGATAGTAGAGGCTGGGAGAAATGAGAAAAGAAAAAGAGAAGAAAATTACTGCATAGGAAAGAGGTATGGAATATCGCTAGACATGACGTACAAACCAAAGAGAAATGTGCACTTTATTTATGTATTTATTCAATGTCTTTTTGGCGAGGTTCAGGCCAAGAGGCCTGCTGTCCCACCTAACCGTTGGACCTGAGATGGGGAATTGGAACAGTGCAATTACAACATGTATTTACGTTATATAGCGAAAAAGGATTCAAGGCCCTGTTGTTGTGGTGAGAGTGAAGGGGCTACAGATCATATACTTTGCCCCAATAACGGGCAAAGGAGAGGATTGCAAAAGAAATTAGTGACTACATAATAGATGCTCTCTCGGTGGGGTGTTTCGAATGAGCAATGGCAAGGTGGCTCTGCATCACCATCTAGGTGTAAAGACAGAAGATAGTGACCAAACACCTGGAATGACGAAGTTGCGAACGTATAGCAGGGCCGTAACTACGATTTGAAAAATGTTGATAGTCGGCATCGCGCCACGTGACGATACGACTCATCCCCGGGGAATACCAGCGGGAAGTTGAAATTGGCACAATTCCTCATCATCTGAAAAGCGTTAAGCTCAGTATGATTGACGACTTAAATCAATTTATTCTCAAACTACATGCTGCTATTTCTAACAGTATTGTTGCTGGTACAACACATACTAAAAGCTACAGGGCCAAGCACATCCGTCTATATGTCGTTCAAGAACTTCCTCACAATGTTGGTAGTACACCGAAATAATTGAAGAGCGCAAAAGACACGTACTGCGCGGTGATACCTTAAAAGTAAGATTGTGATCAAAAAGTCAATGAATGTCACTGAGGGTATGGCGCAACGCAGCTCATAAATCTCGTTTCCTCTTGCCAAGAAATTGTGTAGCAATTCCGTGACGATAAAGGAATCACAAATAGAATTACTGACTCCATCTGAAAGACATTAAAACTGAAGAGAGACAAACGTCAGTTCCGAGATCAAGGTGAAATTGTATAAACAGGAAAAGAAATGACGTACGAGAGTTCACCTTTTATTTTACTACCAACGCAACAACGAACCAACTAATATGCTTCAGGGACACGTCTTCAGGATTTTTTTGAAGATTTAAATATTGTCAGTTCCAAGAAAGAAAAAAGAAGAGTACCAAATTTTGCGTACCCCTTTATTCATAGGTACACATTTAACTATACAATATAAAATCATTTAATCAAAATACTCATTATTCAAATAATTATTTTATAATACAAATATTATTTCAATGTGACTACAGCAATTATCCAATGAGATTTTTCTCACAGTACTTGGTATTTAACAAAGAACTAATATATTAATTCGTATAGTAATACATGGTACTAAAGCCATGTGATATATCGGCATATGGATGAAGTCATTATTGGCGGGACACTATAATGAAAATGGTCCATATTATTATTATTATTATTATTATTATTATTATTATTATTATTATTATATGACCGTAATATTATTATTATTCGAAAATGTAACCGCTCCTTGGTATTTAACACAAAAAGTTGTGTCAGCATTTAAATACCAAATGTGCCCAAGCGTTAAACAGAATATTCATGGAGTATTCTTGAGAACAGCTTGTCCTGAGAGGACGTGGGTACTCGCGTCGGGTCTCGACGCCGCGGTCTGTTCCTCACGACTTGACCTCCGAACGCGGAATCAGGGTCAGTGCTTACCCGTACCCACTGCCCCGTTTCCTTAGGTGCGGAGGCGTCGAAGGCAACGCAGGCGGAACGGAGAGCAGAAGAGGTGATATTTCTCCTCTTCCCCTACCTCCTCCTTCATTCCCCTTTTGGACCCAATACTACTAAGCAGCAGTCGTAACGGAGGAGAGTTCTCGAAGCCGCCTCGTCCAAACCCTTGACGTCTGTCGAACGGTGACCAGTGGACCCACCCTAAGAACATCTTAACTTTCCTGCTCTCTTCCATTCGGCCATCACAACTCCTAGGAGTGTTGGTTTTCATTCTGATGCTTTTAGATTGTTTGTTTATTTGCTCAGTGTTTGGTGTGTGTCACCTCTTGCGGAGAAAAGATCCGAGGAACTAAATGACCTAAATTAAATGACCTAAATTTGCGTTCGTATTATACCCACGAGAGGACCAACACAGTAAGGGTTCAATCTTCTGCTCGGCAAAACTGCGAGTGCTTCAGTTCAGCGGTTTCCTTCACCCAAATACGTACTTTTAGTCTCCCCGGTACCTCAACGTGTCATGTGTCCCAACTTCGTTCCTTCCAAAATACGGAGGTCTTGTGACGTGAACGTTTTTGCCAAAAAATATGGCATGAAACAAACTTGTTTTCAACAATCTTAACATTTTGCGTTGTAACTGTTGAACATTAGCAATTGAAAATATATATTTTTTCCATAATGAGCCTGTGTTTCCCCACATTATCTTAGCGTAACTGAAGGCTGAGTGATTCACTTAAGCGAATGATAGTGTTGAAGGAAAAATCCACGATTTACTTAATAGATAATAACACAAATGTGAATGAGCTGATTGGAAAAGCAAATGTATAGTTTACTGTAGTGATGAAAACTGTCTATAAAGCAGAAGTGCACTCGAGATTTTAAAAAATGTAAATAAATCTTGCAAAAATGAGGTAATAATGAACATATGTTGTCAAAAGAATTTAAATAAAGAGAAGAGGAGTCTACTCTACGTCCGCTCAGAGCTGATTCCACAACCAAACTCTGATAAAAGTGACGTAACATTGATCCAGGAAAACAAACGTAAATCCATTTTATGGTCAAGACACCTAAAAGTTCATTAATTTACCAATAATACATCAGCTAACCAAGTTGTTTCCAACATTCAACCTTCATTATGATTAATTGCACAATCACTTTCATCCCATTTGATACGTAGGAACAAATTAATCCGTCTTTTGTAAATATTGCTCTCAAGTCGTCGACTGAGATAATGCAATTTCGAGTCATCACTTCTTCTTCCGAAGCACTCAACAGATTGAAACCAAGACATGTTCTTCTCTCCCTTGAGATATTCCTTTTGTTCTGGAACTAACATAATCCACTTACAGCCCAGTCACGTTAAAGCTTCTACCACAGGGCGCGCTGAGGGTCATCCAGATCACGTCCTATCTCGTAGTCTCCGCTGACTGCACGACAATCAACATCACAACGTCAACTAGACTGTGAAGAGAACTCTTCATGGGTGTTCTCCACGCTGCTCCTTCTCATTCATAAAGATGCACCATCTCTTTAAAAGCGTAGGAATTTAATTAACTGCATACAAACATGGTCCGTGAAATCGGGTTTCACGAAATTCATCGCATTTAAAGAAGTATGACAGCTCTACCTCTAAGTATTAAAAATTGGAAATAACAGTTTCCTCGCTCGTAAGTGAATCATTTATGACTACACTCAAATTAATTCCCTTCCAGAAGTAATCTTGTGATATGTCATCAGTTCAGGTACGTCATCGAATACAATAAAAAAATATGCGTACTTAACATGGGTAAATTAGAAAAAAATTAGGTAGGTTTAAAAAAGCAAATTGCTGAATAATAACGAGTTTTACATGTCCGGAACGTAAAAACGAAGATTAACTACAATTTTTAAGAGTAAAAATTTTCACATCTTTTTCCATTTACGATACAACACATCGAATTCCTTACGGTGTTTTAGAAGAAGTCAGGAATGTAACAACCCCGAAATGATGACACAAATTTAAAACCTTAATTATCCATCACAAGATATCGAAGGCGCTTTACATGGGTATGGGCAACAGAGCCATATAGTTGCTGAGTGTTATCTGTATCATATGTATAGGTTGATTTATAATATCGGGATATCTGGACATCTACAATCATGAAGTTGCTTGTGTAAACGTTTGCCACAATAATAGTCCAACTTGATACATGTAATTGCATTTGGTAAGGGCAATGCAATTTCACGCAAATTTTTTTTCTGTCCAAAAACATCGTGAAGACGTAACTCTTATTTCAGCTGTGCTTTACCTGCATGTAAAGAAATAAAAAGGTATGTTTCGATTACGAGAAAATAATCCGATTGTCTAATGAACTTTCACATAATTCCATTTATAATAACTGAATCAGGTAAATCTGTAAGATCTGAGTCACATCTTCAAAAATACACGCACACTTAGTTGGAAAGCAGTCACAGATTCTATTTCCGGTCATTCACCATTATTGCGCGACATAGTCACACTAACGGATTCATTTGAAAGATGAAAGGTATTATTTCCATACTTCTTTCTCCATCAAGAATTTGTCAAAATGTGATTGTACAAAGGTTGAATCGGAACGACTCGATGACGACGCTTAGCAGGGGAGGGGGAGCACAGGGGCCAGTCCCTGTCCCAAAATTTTCTAAAAATTGTAATGCAAGTAATTTTTCTTCATTATGATAAAACATTATTAATTAGTTAACAAATTGTAAAATAGAGTAAATTAAACAATATAGCAAATCTGTATTAGTTTCAGGACGAATAACTTTTGTGAAAACTCTCCACTTACTCCTCAAAACAATCCAGATATGGGCCCGGCTCGATGTTAATACATTATCGACTTCGTGTAAATTGAAGAAAGCGAACAGAAATCTGTCTATTTTTTCCAGCCCTCTCACTACAAGCATAAACCGTTATAAGTAAAGACACCCCCGTCGAGAGATTCAACACATGACAATCTTTCCTACCACTATCTCATCAATCAGTTTTCCTCTTTCCATATAACATTGTCAACTCACCACAATAGGGGTGGGGATGACGTAGTGTTGCTCGAGAGATAAGAGAAATGGGAGGGGGGGAGAGTGACGTCGGCATCACACAAGGAAAGGTCATCTGAAAAGCGCATCTTCCTCAGACAACGTCTGTCTCCGCCCCCCGCATAAAAAGACTGCGCCTTGCATACGGCTTCGACGAACCCTTACAAGGACTAGGTTTGCCACTCTTCAGCCACCTCTGACGTCACAGACGACGTCCATGACCTACGAAAAGTACAATCACCATCGCAGTTTGTGAGTAACGAAACAATTCGAGAATATGGTGTAATTAAATTCCTGTAACACTACCAACGTTTCGCCCATATTCCCACCCCCGGATCAGTAGATGGTTCAATATGGCACTAAATAAAGCACATGACTGAATTTCAAAACTCCATCACTCAGACCCGCAACTAGAAACCAACACTTCTGCATGATTTATCCTTCAAATATTAAAATAATCCTCTTTTTCAATTCATGTTCTTTATGAACAAATGGCCAATGAACAATACAAAATATACAAATAAAGTACTTTCATTGAAGGTAAAAAATATTTCGAGAGGAATCCCGTCTCCCCGAGTTCCCCCTTCTCCACTGGCTTCGTGCTTGAGGGTAATGAATATTAGTTTCTGGTATGTTGTTCAGCACTGTCCGATTAAATGATTTCACGAAACACAAGAATTATCTGCTAGTTCTATTATGTTTAATCGTGCCAATAGAATTTGGGGATGCTGTTTTTGCCATCACTGACAATCACCGGCAAATCAGGTATCGGTATAATTCTATACATTCCCCGGCACCCACTGATCCGCGACCCCGTAACACAAATATTAGTTGCGTAAGCACGCCAGATCAAAACACAACAATACTTTATCCAAGTGAATCAGTCCTCCAAATTGACCCGAATCCTCGAAGAAAGTCGATAATTGATCATTCAAGAGACCTCATTCCTACGACGGCTGGAAGTGAAAGTCCGACATCACTCGAACATACACTGGGCATTGTCCGTGGGTCTTTTTTGAAGCGACGTGCTCATAGGAGGAGTGACGCTACTAGCCTCACCGTGGACGAGGTGGCGTCGTCGGCCGCGCACAATTCCTAGCACCCTCTTATTGATTGCCCCACTGCCGCTCGCTTGCAACCAGGCTGCTGCTGCTGCTGCGCGGGCCAGAGGCGCCGATTTCACTCAGAGGGATGCATGGTCCACGCGCGCGGAGGCAAACTTGTTAAGGTATTATGTGCGTCCGAGCGACTAGGCTTAAGTAACCCCAAAAATGTTTTAAATGATAGTTTGAACCATTCTCTATCCAGCGGCGATGAATTTTTATACCCTTACGGTGAAACATTTTGAGTTATTTGACTTTAAATTACTTGTCTTATATGGAGAAACTTTCGCAGGCTTAGGTTTTTTTATATTCTGGCAAAAGTACCGACTTAACATAGCGAAAAAAAAACCTAAAACATAGCAAATGGATATAGGAACGCAATGTTAATATTTTTGTACCTTACACGGCATTGACAAGAATAATTGACCAAAAACTGCGGAAAATACTGTTCTAACGGAAATGGCAGCCGCATCACGTGACTGAAGACAATGCGATCCTTGTCAAAGGGTCAAACGATAGTATAAATTAATTATAAAGTTCCAAAATCACAAAATAACTGTTCTCATCCAATATAAAAAAATCAGTAGAATAAATTATTAATTAATAATAACTACTTTGGTGAATATTTCCAAGTTTCGTGAATAGTTGGCAATTTGACTTCAGTCAACTCACATATAATACCTTCAGTTCTACTAAGGTACATTATTTCCTTATACATACACGAACCAAATTTTAACGTTCAAAGAATATTTGAAAAAAACTTTTAGAATAAGTCATATTTAGTCAATCATAAGCCATTGAAACGGTTGACCATGTACTTCATGACTGAAATAAATGATGTGGAACGAGGTTAGTGCATTGGAGTAATAAAAAAGCTTGGTAACTTAACACCCGATAATTGTAAAAATTATATAAGAGATAAAACTACTTATGAAATTATGGACGTATATGAAATAGAATATTGAGAACCAGGAGAGCAATTAAAATAGAAATGAACAAATATACAGCAGATGTACCGTCCTTGTGACGGGAAGTGTTCCAACGACGGTTTCCATTAGCAGATTAGAAGATGCATAAACATGAGAAATGAATCAAAAGAAGAAGGAAAATATAAAAATAATGTTGTTGTAAACCAGATGTAAATAATATGACAAAGACTCTGGGATATAAATAGGTTATAGTTGAGGAACAGGTATTTCTGAGTTAAAATAAAAATATTTTAAAAAAATGTTAAATGTCATACTTAAAGAAAAATTTTAAAAGTATCCTAACAAAAAACGTTTGACCATAAATTATTTTATTTTTATTAATTTAAAATTTTATTTTAGGAATTTCCGAGGTGTGTTTAAATTTTGAAAAACCCTCCACGGGTCCTTCGCTTTTTTGATGGACACAGCGAGAATTGTGTATATTCCTTCCACAACTATATGAAATTAGAAATTTTCTGACCATGCTTCAGATTTTTAATTGTTCGTTATTAAAAATAGTATTTTAGAAGTAACTTCTAAATTTTGATCACGTATTTCTTTCGATGTAAGATTAGTCAAGAGTTTTATTTCGTTATCTCCATGAAAACGTTTTCTTGGTTCCAGCATTTGTTTGAAACGAACATAAAAGAAATGTTTTCCAAAATTGGTTTACATAATTCCTGAAAACAGCGCAATATCTACGTTGTAATTATTAAGTACTGAAATACATTTGTCCTTTTGTTTTCATAATTATTAACACAAATTATTGCGTATTTGACTTCCGCAATATTTCACGTAAGTACGATTATGCAATATTGTTTACTTTAGTTCTAATGCATTCGATATTTGATAGGAATAAATATTTCTCAAAGTTATTGGTAATTTTGTACAAAAGTTATTTCAAATTAATTATCATATTGTCTTTCACTACATTTAAATAAATAATTTAATCGTTTGTGAGACTTGAAGCAACCTTTATACATAAATTAGGTGACGAGAAGACGAAAAATCATCGCTTCACTACAAATGTTTATGGTCCGAAAATGATATGTAGTTGGGGAAAACCCAATGTCTCTTTTGACATCACGCAGAGAATCCGCGCGAAGGGGAGATCGGTGGGTCTCACATCCATTAACTAATAGACGACTCCGCTCCCATCAGAATGTCTCGCTAATAGACCGTCATCACTCCTGACACGAGTGTTAGGGGGTGAAAGCGTTATCTGGTACTTATTTTATGTGACAATAGGAATAAAGGGACGGAGGTAAATGAGCCTGTGATAGTACAAGGATTTCCCATTTCCAACCGTGAATTCGAAATGGGATGCTATCAAAGCTTTTTAACATTATCAAGGGTGAGGGGGAAATAAAAATGACTGAGTAAAACCAGGGAGGTATAAAACACGGATGTAAACAAAAGATGTGGACGAGAAATATGCAATAAAAATAAATGATACAATACGAAACACTGCAGTACAAAAAAAAAAGCTTTGTCAAACCTCGTTGAAGATAAAAAGGAAAATACTCAATATAAAGAGTCAAAAGTATCACTAATTGATGCAAAAAGTCATAATCCATTCCTACGTAATTACGTTTCATTCAAATTACCAGGCCCATGCAACCAGTGGTGTAGCTACAATTAGTTTAGGGGAAAGGACTTCAATCGCATTTAATACAATAAATAATTACTTCTGCAATATTTTATGGTATTTCCGTGGATATTGATCTCAAGAAATTTCAAACGATTATCCACCACTGAGATTCAGAAATATGGTTTTATACTTTTCAAAATGAAAAAAAAATACATTTAATACTTGCAATTATAGATTACTATATATTTTTAACTCTATATTTTCAGATGTAAACAAAGGATTGTCTTCAATAGTTTTTGCGATAAATATTTTTCCCCTCAGAGTCAAAGAAGAAGTAATGAAAAGGGATTTTCGATCAACGGGTTTTATCATAATTATTAAGTAATAAAAAATAACTTATTCATTACTATAATGCGAAACAAAAAGTTAAGATAATTGCCAGAACTCATTTTATTAAAAGAAAATTCTTACTTAACTACTGTGCATCACAGAAATGTATTAAATCTATAAATGAATCACTGTAGTCTTTTTCTACAACAAAAACTCTTTATCAGCTAAATCGCCGATCACAGATTAGAACGTTTTGTAGAATGCATCAACAACTTGACACTTTCTCGTAGTTTACCTGCAGATATTTATAATAAACTGAAGAGTAAAACATTTCCCAATTTTGCAATATTGAAGATTATCTTCATTTTGTATTTGTTTCGAACTATCGTGCTTTATTGCCGCTAAAATTATGTCACAAAATCCGTCTCCAATAGTATTCTTCCATTTAATCTCGGAAAAAAAAAAAATTCAAAGCGGGTAGACACATTTACTGTACTTTGAGAATGTAATTCAATATGAGAAGCAATAATAAATTTAATAAATTTATTGTCAAAAAACAGTACAGACTGCGTATGACCACGTGGAGGACAATAAACTAATTTACTCTCCGGAAGCAAGCAAGGGACCATCCCATCAATTCCGATCAAGGGCCCTAAGGCAGAGGCGGATTCAAATTTTTTTTGAATAAGTTCCTAGATAAGATAAAAAGTTAGCTGCGAGTTATAATACATATATATGTTTGTAATTTAACGCAAACATGTTTGTAAATTTACATGTACAAGTTATTATCGAACTATAGATTATTCTGAGTATAGTGATTAAAAATCATAAGAATTGAAATAACGCTAAATTCACGATTTATTGTTACAATAAACACGACCCTAGACAAAGCCTAGAGAACCTGTATGATAAATCCGCCTCTACCCGAAGGAAAAACGGAGAAAAACCCGGGCCAGGATGAAAAATATTCTCGAATTCTTTTATATTTTAACAGTAATACAAAAATTTAAAGGGAATTTGAAGTTTTAGCCGGAACCCCCGCCATCACCATATCTGCACCATTGCATGAAACACGCTATTTTGGCATTTAATTACTTGGATGTAGCATAGGAATTTGCAATCAATACCACGTTTATTAAGCTACATTTGTTCATTATAGATCAGACTCGGAAGTCCAAGAATCCTTCCAATAATACTAAGTTCCTAACTTGAAAGAACTCCCTCAAAAAGAACGCATTCATTTGCCGTCCTGAGGGTTTCCCGTAAGTGTCCCAAGGATTACTTTGTCCCTTCTCCAATTCTAGGTCTGAGCCGCGTCTTATTATTAGAAAGGGTTCCAAATCGCCTTCTAGAAGCTTCTTGGGCGAACTCCCCAAAGCGAGAGGAGCGAATATTTCGTCTGTTCTGAAAGCGAGCGTCCTTTGGGAGGGGTGTGTTCATTACACGGCGATAGGGGCCGCGACTCGCCTACGAGGGAACGAATAATGCGAGGGGTGATACGTACTGCATGCCCACGAGAATTCAACAAAGATGCCCCATCGTTTCCGGTATCGTCTGGTTTTAGAGACATAGCCACCATGAAAATATAACAGAAATATACATAAATAATACCTTGGACTGTAATGTTCAAATTAATTAGTACGTAGACTTAATTTTGTCCCATAGAATTACATAATAATAAATCTTATTCTATACTTTACTTCAATTTTATCGCTAAGGAGTTGAATAAAATTACCATAACCACAATCTTTGAACACTTTGCCGAAAACTATATCAATGTGGTCAATAAGATCGCTTTTTTTTAACTACATGGATTGATACAGTAAGATTCAAAACGGAATCCGAAAAAGTCTTTTCCACTGAAATTCGACTATATTATTAATATTTCCCTCACAGATTAAAGTTCAATGAAGTATGTAATCCTGACATAACACAATTCAAGGGATAACGTCCTTTCATCAATACCAGAATGATGTATAAACAATTATTTTAGTTATCACCTGACGAGGAGAGCAAACAAAATATTATTCCCAGAAGGCATGATCAAAAATCTCTTTTCATTACTTCTTCTTTGAATCTGAGGGGAAAAATATTTATCGCGAAGACTATTGAAGACAATCCTTTGATTACATCTGAAAATATAGAGTTAAAATAGAAGTCGTTTGTACTGATCGCTCTGACTAAGTTATACATAAGTCTTGGGAGTAATTTATCCATTCTTCACAGAGCTGTCTTTCCAGAGTATATTTGTTCATGTGTATTTTCGTGTTTGACACGTCCCGTACCTTAGCTCATTGATGAGCTACTTACCAGGACTTGACGGTCGCACAGCGTCTTTTTTAGCAATATCTTATATTCTATTTTGTATTATTCAGTAATAATACAGTCCGCTTATCTTATTGATCCCGGCTTGAAGATCATGTTCGTGAGTGTGTAGCGGGTGTTGTTGTGTACCGCCACTTAACCGTTTCCGTCCCTAGCTACGGGGAGGCGGGCGGTTCCTACTATTACTATTATATATATTTATTGATAATAAATAATACAATATAATAATATATAATATAATTTCAACATATTATTGCCCTTAGCCATATGCTTTCGTATCTCTTTTTCTTATCTCTCTCTACTCTCTTCGTCAATGGGAATTGACATATCGTAACATATCGTCTATCCCCGTTATGGTGTAACTGAGCGGGAATCACTAGAGGATGCGTCACTTCCGTCAATTCCTAGGTGTCATATATCAACTTCCTTTTGTCTTCCGCCGCAGTCATGAAGACACTAAGAGAGTAGAGCTCCTGAGCTGTGCCAATCAGACTACTTAGGTCGTCGCCAGTCAGCTTCTTATTCGACCTTTTGAGGTAATCAGAGCGCTCCTCTCGGTAAAAGGGGCACTCTGCTAAGGCATGACCCACCGTTTCCGGTGTTGAGTGGTCGCATTTACATTGGAGTGCTTTTATCAAACCACGATCATACCTTTTTGCATTGTACGAACCGTACCCAGTAATAGTTCCCACTATCACCGGACTTGGCTTCATCATCATCATCATCAGTCCATAGCTGGCGATTGGTTGGCAGGATGTCTGCGCAGCCAGTACGCTGCTGTAGGTGCCACTGGATTTAAAGCCTTATTCATGATAATTTTCCATTAATTCCGATTCAAGGCGGAGTTTCGTGCCATTTCTACAGTTAACCGTTGGTTTCTAAGATCTTCTTGGATGTGCTTGGCTTGAACCACGCATGCCACCTGACAAATTCCACGTTCGGAATGAACCTAAAGGTATCCCTCCCGTATTCATCGTCATTCCAGCGGGCTTGCCAGTCCTTCACTAACGCGGCTCTTATCTTACCCTTCGCCCCCTTGGTTTCCTTGGTGAAGGACTCGGCGCCAATGACAACCTGTTTCCCCTTGCGGAGATGGTGCAGGTTGTTTTGAAGGCGAACCTCCAGATCCAGTGGCATGCAGCCGCTGAGTACCTGGAGTGCCCGCGTCGCTGTAAGTCTTGACGCTCGAGCGATTCCTTGCATTGGTCCCCGTTGGACCGAAAGAAGCGCACGCTTTACATGTGAATGATCAACTCGGTGCCCCCAGACGAAAGCCGCATAGGTGACTATCGGAAGAAACGCTCCTCGATATATCGTTCGGAGAGTGTTCGTAGGGATGTTGTACTCGGCTTTGCAGATCCTTCTCAGCTTGAAGAAAAGTTTGCGACCCTTCGCAGTGACCTTCTTAGCATGAGGAAGGAATGATAGCTTCTTGTCCAGATACAATCCTAAGTATCTGACTTCGTCGCTACTGCGCAGCTTCGTACCACAGATCTTGATGATAGGTTGCCTCTCTGAGTCGAGTTGCCTCCCAAACATCATAAACTCTGTCTTCTTAGAAGACAGGGTCATCTTTGCCCTCTCGCACCTCCGTAAAACGATATCGAGTATAGTACGAAATCCGCTGTCTTTCCAGAGTATTATGTAAATCGCTGATACCACATTCTCTGCCAAAAGTTGAAACAAATACTCTCACCGCTGTCGGCCAAGCGGGGACTCGACAGAGATCAGCAGCACTGTAAGAACCGTTACTGTTGTTGGGAATAGTAGTCTAAAATGAGTTAAACGCGCTAGAATGAGTTACATGCTCCTGTACCTGATTTAGAAGATTTAAAAAAATGTTAACACGCGTCTCCATCAATAAGTAAAATAAATAAAAAATAACCCTGAAATGTTTAAACTAAATATTGACATCAAGTAAAACATTGATCCCTGGATTTACAAATGTTGAAAGATAATAGGTTCGTAATATGGATATGGACTGGATAGATCCTACAGCGTTTTGATTTAATTACTTCAAAGTTCGATACGGTTTTTTTTGTTTTCATAAATGTTTGTCGAATAAAAAACTCAGTGATAAGTGCATTTCTACGAAATTGATGAAGTGAAAGAAACTGATGAAAAATGGTGGTTCGAGCTACTTGAGCTACATCAACGTTTTCTCATTATAGTGAAAAATTAAAAAACTTAAACTCTGTAAAATCAAACCCGAAGATATTTTTCATTCCTACAGCGCAAAACTGATTCCAAACGTCAATTCTCCCGTACGGTTCAAACTATGTCCAATAAAAACGGAACCGTGACTATACCCAAAACTCATGTCCGGTCGATCAGCGGTCGCGCGACCCTCATCCACTTCCCATCTTCGCGGACGCGGCGTTACTTCCGGAACGTGGGCGAAGAATCCGCGGGGGCGCGGTGGCGTCCACGCACTCCCTGCGGACAGCGAGGGGCAGAGGGAGGGAGTCTCCACTGCCGAAGCCGAAACGTGTAATCCAGTGCGCTCGCCTGCAGCGAAACGAGATTGCAGTCTTCCTTCCCTCCATGGCAGATGAGCAAGGGAAATGTGTGCTCAGGATGGACGAGGAACCGGGAGACGGCTCGTCTATAAACAAGAGTTCGTGCGGGACCATATGGACGGAGAGCCTTCGGCTACTTGATTTATGCAGTGTTCGGCGACGGTAAACAATATGTATCTGGAGTACCGACCAAAATTATTATAGTGCGAAGATGTAAGGTATGAATTGAGATCTTGGACAACTTCATCAGACTGTCTGCATGATTATTTATGACAGTATAGATGGTTTTGGCTGTATGATGGCTGTCTTCAGTGATTGCAATGCGACGTAAAAAATTGTGTACACGAATTTATATGGGGCATTATAATAAATAACATAATTCAAAATCACAAATTTTAATACCTTAAACGATACATAGTTCCTTCTTCGCGCTATACTCTCACTGAGCAATTTAGTACAAGGTCTAAATTGACAAGCTTTAAAATTAATAGCGTCCTGCATAACACAATTTTTGTGTTAAAATAATATTTTCAGGTAACTAAGTTTTCCTAGATAGTGATGAAAGCAAATGTTTGAGTCGATTTCTCGTAAATCAATTAAGTGAAAAATCAAAACGCCGTAAGAAGACAATAAAAATCCATCGAACCACTTTTCGTATTACAATAAGATCATCTAGACGTACGCCCTAGTATTTCCAGACGACGAAATGTACACGTAATCGTTGGGTCTCGCAACGAATTTCCTTTCCGCGTATATATTGGTTCCAAGAAACTAACATCAAAGGATTTTCGAAACGTAGCAACCGATGGCAATCGTCCACCCACACAACATGGGTCATCCATCCATATGGCCTTGCCCACACATAAGACACAACAGTATTCAAAGCAAGTGGAGAAAGGGGAGAATTGAAAACTAAAATCTGAACACGAAACATGCAATCAGAGATAAACAAAATGTCCTCCACACTAGTACAAATAATACACAATAAAATCTGATCTGTAAAACATAACATGCTTTGTGAAGTATAGATGGAATTTGTCGGAGGCAAGTCAGGGTTTTATTAACTGAATTAACTATTGTAAACCATTATTTTTATTTAATACTTCTGAACTGATCATGTAAACATTCAAATATTTTTTTATAATTTTGAGTTGAGCATTACGAAGTAATGATTGGTCAGTGGATTTTGCTTCATTCCCCTCACCCCCACACCCGCTAAAATCTGAAACTGCCATTTTTTTTCCTGGACAGAATTATATAAAAATCATTGTGCTAGCAAAGCTTCGTTTGTGCAGGCAAGTCTTGTGGTTCGGGCAAAAATACCACGGTATTCATAGCTAGAGCTCATACTAATGATATAAGGAGGCCTATTTATGCATCTTGGTAAGAAGTTATTATATTCAGGTAATTTTATTTTATATGGAAGTGAGACGATGTACACAATTACACATACGACGTCACACCAAACAAAGCTTGTCGAGAAGGAGAGAGTCGAAATGGCAGTTGAGAGAAAAGCTAGAGACCTTGACAGAAGAGCTAAAGAGGTTTCGAATACAACTGTCCAGTTGGTAGAGCCAATTATCAGATGTAAAGAAGAAAACAAAAGTGTGAGCAGAAGGACACGCGAGACAAGAACAGAAGCATATTTCTTTCGAGTTAACGCCTAGACATTGGAGGAGGTGCGTGCACGGCGCCGGGGCGTCGCGACCTTCGCTGCCGTAGCGCAGAGCCGCCAGGGGCCGACCAGTCAGCCATCCAGCCGATGGAGCCTCCTCTTCCTTCCAACGCCACACGTGTGCACGTGGCTGGACGCCTGGCGCCCGCCGTCGCCTCGCCGAGCACTCACTCTCTCTCTCTCTCTCTCTCACTCTTGCCCATCGTTCACTCGCCACTGAGCGTTAGTGTGTTCGCTCACCAAGCCATTCCGGGTTCAATTCCCGAAGAGGGGACACGAAAAAATTGTAGCTTCTCACAATAATGTCCTAGTTCATGTACAGCTGGGACGGTGGAAAAGCAAAGACTCCTCCTCCTATCCACGTACTACTACTCCTATCACTAAGTCTTACTATTGACTAACACCTCAATGTGGGTCAAGTTGTTGGTAAACACAGCTGAACGGCCCACCTACTAACAATAGCCCTACCACCCAAATCCTATCCCATGTACATAAATTATGTTATGTTCAACGAGATTTATGTTATATAACGCATAAACTTAATTTGTATTTTTTTAATAAAAAAAATTACGTTTTTGATTTATTTATTTATTTTGCCAAATTTTTACTTTGAATGTTCCTTCTACCGAGTCAATTCATTGCTTCAGATTTACTCAACATAATTTCAACGGTAATTCACTTGAAACCGAAAACGTTTTGGCGTTCCAGCTACAACTATAACGGGTATGAAATTATAAAAATTAAGTGATATTTATTCAGAGGACGAAAGGAAATATTCAAATATAATGTTGGATATCGAAAATAAAGAACATATTTTTTCCTAATACCCGAACACAGAAAGATAGCGAAATATCGCAGCTCTACGCTCATGTTCTCATGTAGATGTGGAAGTCTCAAGAAAGGAAAGTAAGATATACTTTTGTCCTATACACATATAAATGTCGCCTTTCTACACACGTTTCATTAGTTCGTCTTGCTGCTTTCTGAATTGTTTTCGAAGAAAGAAAACTTTCTTTTACTATTGCTATCTCTTTGGAGGGGAAGGATCACGTGCCCATTGGATCCGGCACAGTATGAGAACGATACGCCAAGCATGTGGTATGGAAGATCATTATATAAGCCTACAAGATGCCCCCTCGTGGCAGGGACAAGCAGCACAAGGAAAAGAGAACTGATAAGGATAAGGCTTCATAATAAGAAATAGAGATTGTATGAAGAATCATGTAATGACGCAGTTTAGGGACAGGATTGTCACGTAAGTGACAAATATGTATGGGGGGAAATGTCACAATTCGGTCTTGTTTCAGAAGCTAACTCAAGGGTGGCAAATAAAGTGGGAGACGAGCACAAAAGGTTCTCAAAATGTAGATTACAAGAGAAAGGATAAAAAATGGTTTCAGACGGGGAGGTACGCCCTTCAATATATGACCGGGTACGGTAATTTTCGAAACTGTCGAAAGAAAAATGCATGCAAATTTATTGCGTTAAATTAAAAACATATTGACATTCTATTAGTATTATAACTCGTAGTTAACTTTTCATCTTATTTAGGAATTTTTGCTTAAATTTTTTTGAATCCGTCTCTGCCTTAGGGCCCTTGATCGGAATTGATGGGATGGTCCCTTGCTTGCTTCCGGAGAGTAAATTAGTTGATTTTCCTCCACGTGATCATACGCAGTTTGTACTGTTTTTTGACAATAAATTTATTATTATTATTATTATTATTATTATTATTAAAATAGACAAGGAAAAATAAAGTATGTGTGATTGCGTGTCAGAAGAAGATACACTGGAACGTCAACTATGGTATTGTTAATTTCATGGACCAGAGAGGATAGAATTTATTTGGAGGATGATAATTGATATTGTGAATATAAGGGACAAGAGAAAACTAATACATAGGAGAAATTGAGTTTCTTTAGGAATTAAGAACAAAACTAGGAATGATACGTTATACGAGACAGGAATGATGTGAAGATAATTTCTGTCACAAACTGGTAACAGCACTACATTTGGCAAATCTAGGAGTTGGCTTGCGATCTAGATCACTGAAAATTTATCCCAATAATCCATGACCATGAAAATAGTCTCAAATACTGTTCTGGGACACCAGAGTTTGTCTTGTCTCTACCCCAGATTGAAAACGATATAATTTAAAAACAAGATTAATTAAATTATCAAAGAACAGAAAACTTCCAGAAAAGGTAAAATATGACACGAATTCCTGGTAAAATACTGATAAAAAATTGCGGTTGTTCAAAAACGAAAATATTTTTGGTTCTGTATTAGAGTGGTTGTTAAAGGAAATAGTAAAAAATATCAAATGACAAAATGATTGAAAGGACATCACTAAGAACAAATCCACGCGATACTCTACCGAGATTTTACATTAAAGATATTACTTGATAAACAACACAAGATGCATTTTATCAACAGCAAGAAAAAAGGTATCAACAAAAGTAAAATAAAAGACTTATATTTACAAAAGGTTATTCATTAATACACAATATTTGACTAATACAGCAGACAATTTAATTCAGTAAAGGAAACATTTATTAATGACACTTCCGGATGAAACAGTGTACATAACCTACACTACAAAAGAGTATTTAATATGTCACATATCGGACACAGAAAATATGACTTTAGTTCGTTCGCATATCACTTTTACAAATTTATCACGAATACAATACACGCAATGCAAGTAACCCACGAAAAAAGGACTGCAGATCTTCAATTCCGAAGACCCAAAATAACGGTAATCTTCGAGCAGAAACAGGACATTGCATCGATTTTCGTGATCGTTTTGGCAGTTCAAAATCTCGAAACGCCCAAAAGTTACTTTCTCTCAAGACGAAACGATTCACGCTCGGCAATTACGAGTTAAACTGAAACGGCGAAATCGAACAATTCTCGCAAGGAAATACATAATAAGTCAAGTGATAACAAAATATATGGTCGTACGTATGACTACGAAGTGAAGACTATTTTATAGGTTTTTCCGGTTAAATGATAATGTGATAATTACTTTATAGAATTAAATGCTTTATGGTTCCGATATCACACCTATTTTTTAGGATTCTTCAAGAACTTTTGAAACACATTTTTTTCATTCAGATGAAAGCATGAAAAAAAAATCAGGTAGAACCACCCGTATTTTAGGTTTATATGATAACGTGTATATTTTAGGTTTATTTCATAACGGTAATCTTTAATCTAATTAAGAAGAAAAAACAATTACAATCTCCTTTTCCTCACAGAAGATCAAGAATATTTCAACCTAAGTGAATTTTCAAAATTATTATTGAAGTATGTTTACATATTCCGAGATAACGTAACCATGTGACGTGTCATGACAAGCGTTAAAAAAAATTGACCAAATTTGAGGTAACCTCGATAAAAAGCAATTAATAAGGCAAAATAATTTAATGAATTTTTGTTGACATCTACAACTAGAGTCTAGACGAATGTTAGGAACTCAGGACACAGAAAATTCACACAAAAGAAAGAAAAATATCTAGGTACAACACGTTGAAAGAACAACCTAGTAATTCAGTAATTGCTTATTCATTGTATAAATTATGAGCTTCATTCTGACAGCCGCGAAGTCATGTTGATAAAGGGAGACATTCACAGTTTATCAAACTTACGTTAAATAAACTGAAGAAGTAGAAAACTTCATATAGTAAAACTGCACACAAAACAATAACAAAACTTCTTGTAACAAAATACTTGCAAATCTCAATCAGACTGACGAAATAACTTCCTAATTAAAAATGAATGCTTCCAAATATAAATAAATTGTGTTCGTAATTAATCGATGAGTGTTTTCTATTAAATTTTATTGAAAAAGGATAAAGTACACAAAGAAGAGGTAACCTCGGCAATCTATTTTTAAAACTCAAAATATAGTAATCGAGTTTGGTGGGTCGTCAATGAAATATAACAAAAATTCTCACGATTGTGTTTGGGAAGTACGTAGCATTTCGCGCAACCATAAGTCAAATATGTCTTCGCGTACATGGAAAAGAAATTAACATTATCTTCTCTGCCTTGGTTTAGGATGTTGAGACGATATATCCAAGAAAGATGTCAAATACATTTAATCATTCTGTACCTTCCTCAGTACGTGAGGTAAACGCTGGTATACGTCAAGGTGACACAACGATAACGAAATAGCTTTCTATGTTCAACGTAAGCAATGATCGCAATCTTTTAATATTTTAGACATGAGATACATTTCGACAAAGGAGTCTCTAGAGAAAAACTACCCTCCTTTAAGGGTGACGAGGATAGGAGAATCATACAAGCCATAAACTGAAGTATAATATACATCTTCTTAACAGTAAAGTCCTTTGCAGAAACCTATACGTTCATTTTACGACCACTATTTATAATTATTTTATTATGAAGAAAATAATCTAGATATAATATAGTTCACGCATTTCTAAACTGCACACTGAGTAATTAATATTCGGGACTCTGATGCTGGAAATGAACTGCAAATAAATAGAAACGCGGATCCATTAATTTGGTGTTCACCGTTCCGTAAAGCCACCTTTGATCCACAAAGAATTAGTGCGACAAGTCGATTGTAACTTCTTCAGTGACTTCTTAAAATACTTTTAAAGAAGTAAACAAAATCCATCAGCGGCAAATGATCAAAGTAGACCGTACACTCTCCCCTCTCCCCAAAACCAAGCAACGCTATGTATTCTCACAAGCCGACGAGAGGCGACACAGCCATCGCTAGTGTGACCACGGTGAAAGTAACTCTTGAACACAGCTGGGATGTACCGGCGCCGTAACGTCTCACAGTGGGTCAGTGAACCTCTTAACTTGGTCAAACTACGATTCGCGTACGTCGATGTTTCCACATCAATTGGGTTTCTAAATCAAAATGTTTAATGAACCATAGAGTGCACTTATGGTATTTGTAATTGAGCACGGTAAATTTCTTTTAAAGCGAAGAATATTGAAACATCGTGTATGTTTGGGAATGATGAAGAGGAACCAACCCATGTATGAGAGTAAGAGAGGTGATTATTTAAAGACACTGAGAAAATGGGATGTTTTCAATATAAACAACAAGAAATAACTAATTAATACCCCACGAAAAATACGAACTTTTGGGAGGTATGTAATTGAGGTAGGATTAACACGCGACGCTTGGAAATTGATGTAATGAAAATGAACGATGAATTTCTGTAGATACCAAAAGTAAATGTGTTAAATGTGAAGTGTCAAAACTGTGAAATATTAAGGCAAAAGAAAATAAGGAATCATGTAATGAGAGAAGAAATAAATTAAGAGATTAAGGTTAAGCATTATAATGAAGAAAGCTCACAATGACTTAGTAGTGCACGGGGTGGGGTGGGGGGGGTAGATGATCGATCGAATAAAGTTTTTAAATAGGTTTCTATCAAGAAGAGAACTTCTTGTCCGGGATCGATTCATTATTTTCACCTATTGAAGTAACCATAAGTAGTGATAATTATCTATTAATAATGCATTTACTTTTCATCTCATCATACATAAATATCAATCAAATATTTAAAGTTGTTAACAATTCTCTCTCGGGACACAGATATTTTATTATAATATTCGAAAATGAATAACAAATGTGAGACCCGAACACATATGAGCTTTGACTTTTCACATATTTAGCAATACAGACAATATTCCAAGACATTTGCAAGAGATGAACAGATTTGATAGAAAAGGTGAGGAAGCTTTGAGACACAGAAGTAAAGGATAATAATAAAGTTCCCAAAGGAATATTTTATTAAAAAACAGTGTAACAGAGAAATAGAAAGAGAAAGAAGGCGAAATTAGGAGGACTTCGACAAATCAATAACTTTTCTTCGATAACAAATTAATAGCATTGTTTCTTACATCCAAAAAATATCAAATAGTTCCTCCTCTCAAAGATATCCCTCGAAAAATTAGGTCAAAATGTTAGTTTGATTACGAACTGTAATCCTATTAATTAATTTTAGCTAAGCATTACGAAAAATAAAGAACGCAATTCAGATAAATATTCGCAACAGTAGTTGTAGCTTTTTGCAACGCAGGATTCATGAGTAGTAATTCGGAAATTTGATTGAGAGGCTAAACTGTTTCACCTATTAAATAACCGGGAAAATATTTTAGTATGGTTTCCCATGCATAATTGTGTCACAGAGTAAGTTTTCTATACTTAGATTCATAACGATATTATCAAACACTTAAAAGCCTTATTCCGAACGTACTATCACCACGATGCATAACTCAGCACTTCATCATCCTATCTTCCATGACGCATTTCAACTACACGACACAAAACAATCTTGGAAGGAATCGCTGAGTTTTCCTCTCTCAAGTAACACAAGAATTTGTTTTTAGTATGGAGGGCGTATTACAGGATGATTTTGACCAACGTGTGCAAACTTTAGGGGTCGATCCCTGAGAGGATAAGGAACAAAACATGTCTCATGAGCTATGTCCGGAAAGTCATGGGGACCATTCTGGAGACCATTTAATTGATTCAAAATTTATTTCCGAGAATACAGTGCAATTACATTGTGTCGTGAGGTCACCGATACACGATGTGTTGGAAGGGGCTTCCACAGGCAAACATTGAAAACAACCTTGCAGTCTGCCATCCGTTACCATTTGCCTTACCGTACGAATATACCATGCCGTGGAGCTCCCGATTCGAATACCTAATGACCGTCAACAGCGGTGCACCACATCCACTCCACAGTGAATCAGCAAGAGAATTGGACCGGACAAGTGATGTTACCGATGAGGTCCATACAGTACGAGAAGCAGGAAGCTACCGTCATGGGTACCACCCTCTAGGAAGGAACCCACACATTTCCGGATACATGTTCATAGGCCCTTTTCTTGTTTCTTTTCCTCAGGGATCGACCCTTAAAGTTTGTACACGTTGGTCAAAATCACTCTGTATAGTGAAAGAGTAACGAATTTCATTCCCTTTCACAATCATTGTCCATCAAAACAAATTGTAAGTATGCAAAGGAGGAATTACGTCAATTTGATACCAGCAAAATATTCAATAGAGTTGAATTAAACAAAAAAAAGCTGTAACTTCGGAGCTGTGGCAGAGACCCGGTGTTGCCATTTCATCTATTATGTCCCACAATTTACTGGAAAAGCTAAGAATATGTCTGATGCTAGCGGGTTAGAAGAGGAATTCGTTTTCTCTGTTTGACGCAGTGCTGAAGAGAGTCTCCGACTTTATTGTACCATCTTCGCCGATATCCATGTCTAATTTAAAATCAACTATAATTGTCTCAGTCTGTCATCGGTCACTTCGCTTACAAATTTCAAACAATACAATAAAAACTGTATCTTCAAAAATTAGAATTCAGAAGCTTGGTGTATTCAACTTCAATGTTTCTTCTATATTAATTTTATAAAATATTCAACATTCAACGACACACGAAGACGTTTGCAAACTCTTTGTGATCATCATTGTTTTTGTCCCAATTATTTATACGTAGTAAAAGGTCGTAAGCAAAAATAAAACATTAATGAAATACCTCAAATTATAAATTGAAATTGAACATGACAAGAGTATACTCTAGTTCTCACTGAACACTACGTTGGATATATTTGTTAAATTAAGAACCATAATACAAAGTATTTTTTTTTATAGACAAAAGCATACTCTCTAACAAGTGGCTTTCCATCAATTCAATTTTTCTGGACAGTAAAACATATGTTTCTTTTCGATAACATAATCAAGTGGTATATTAAGAGAAATAGGAGAATAAATACAAAAAGACGAATTAATCATTGGTTTCAGATTATTGATTAGAAAGCACATTTACTTGTCTTTCAGGTATATACTTCGAAACGCAATACCAATTCCAGAGAATAAAGCAGTATCTTCCAAGAAGCAAGGAGAGTCTACTGACCGTGACCGGGTGGAGTTATTTTGGTCTCTTGAAGAACGAGAAGGATCGAAAAGCCTCCATGAGGAATTATTCATGACCGTAGTGGACGTCGGTCGAACACCACGAAGGTCAGAGTTGCCAGAATGTGGACGTGCTCTGTTGAAAGAATTTCGTGACTGCAGCAACTTCTCCTTTCAACTGAGAAATGTTCCCCAAGCATGTCAGGTTGACGCACCTTTCAAGAAACTTACTAGCGCTTCATACTTCACACTCTACGAAATGGTAGGAAAATTAAGCGGATCAAGGGGAGCATTTCTGTTTAAAAATTATGATTTTACAACACGAAATAATTTTATGAAAATTATCTTTAAATAAAATGCATCAAATAAATAATTAACAATCTGGTATTATTAATAACGGTAACAATTATTTATTAATGTTATTAATTTGGTATTATTAATACAAATAACAAATATATTATTAATAACAAAAACAGTTATAACTAATTATTATTATTAATCTGGTATCTTTTACAAAGTATGCCATCTATCAACTTCAATTTTATCTGTTGAGAGCTCAGGTCCAACAGATAAGCCCATTGATCCGCCAGAGTTTTCGAGTATGGTATCCCTTAATATTGAACGCGGAATACACCCTTTTTTATCGGAAAGGTCTCTAATCATGTGAATTTCACCAACTTCACGAACGAACATGGATCTTGTATTAATGACAAAACTACGCGAGGGGGGGGGATACGTGCCCATCCCAGGTAGTTCAGGTGTCCACCTTACAAATTTGCGTTAAGAACAGTATAATAATTTCTGGCTCAAAAGAGGGTCATTTATTTAAAGAAACCTTACCTGACGCTATGAGTATCGCAAGAAGAATGAGAGACAAGCAGTTGCAAATATCATTACTGCATAGTCATGCGTGAGGTCACGAGATGTGTTGGCGTTTGTTCAATGAAATTTGAGACCGCATGAGACGTCTACGTCGAGTTTACTAGGATAGATAAAATATTCCTATATTCATGCTGTCTAGGTCCAGTTGAACTTATGAAGCAAAAACTGCAGCAGAGCTGGAATTCTGTAATTTTGTATACCATTCTGGTGTACGAACCGTAAATAGTTGCAAGTTGTGAGGTTATGATGATTTTAAGAAAGTCGTTTCCAGTGAGTAACGCGTGTGCATAAAGGGCACCAGCAACTAAAGTACTGCCAGTTCTACTAGTATACTGAGTCAGATTTAAAAGCTGACCTCTGATAACGATATTTATAACGATAAACGATCGTTATCGATTGACGACTAACACGATTCGGTAAAAACCTCCTCGGTAAGAAACAGTTCCCAATTATTGTATCTTTCTGCGTTCCGACATTCGGAAGATTGACAAATTCTAGCCCGGAAAGAAGATAAAAACATAGCTGCGGTTGAAAATAGGATGAAAAAGATAAATATTCCATTACACCGTTCGCTGATTTCGTCCATTTAAAGTGGCTAAAGTCACATATTTGGCTCTAATTCTATCATGGATCTCTAAAAAGAACGACTATGGAGGGCGCGATGCTCTAAGGTAAATGTAAAAAGAGCTTCTTAAGTGGATAGTCCTCGTTTCAATTTTCCGTTCCTTTCATCACAGTAATGTTCGGCCAAACTTGGTACAGAGACCTTTATTGNGCAACATATATATATATATATATATATATATATATATATATATATATATATATATATATATATATATATATATATATATATATATATATATATAAAAAATACATTATTCAAATAATATACGACTTGAACACCATACATGACTAAATTAATTGCCTCGTAACGTTGTCTTTCATCTACATTTCTGGCAGGGGCCTCAGTCTTGTAAGACACATGCGGATCACGCACGTATACCAAGGAAATATTGAAAGCACAAAGTACACGGGGATAGAAAACTAATAACCTATCGGCTGTGTCGAACTCAAGTCACACGCTGTTCTTACTCCTGTTGACGTGAAGAGATTTCATAATGGATATTCGCTTAAAATTCTCAAAGGAATCTACATCCTGTCATAGTTCATACTTGAACCTGATCGAAATTTAATGCCATTTCTGTACTGGGGTTCAATGGATTCTAGCGAAATCCAACACATGTTATCTTGAGAATATTATACAACCTTCATTTTCGAGATTTGTTCAAACACATAATACCTAAAACCAAAACAACTATGAAAAATGTGGTAAAATTATTGTATCAAACAGTACAAAGGAGTTGTAGTCATCTAGGAGCACCATTTTACCGGGGTGTGTGTGTAACTATAAATATAAACGAAAAAGTGGATCTTAAAAAAAAAATTATGTAAAAAATTATAATAGTATTGACGTCCATTATATAATGAAAATATGTAATAAATTTAAAACTTACGACCTTATTATGGACAAATAACAATTTTTTTGTACTATGAATAACACAACGTTGATTTTAGGCTTAACGTGGGACCAGCATTCCAAGTTATTCAAAGCACTGTAGATGTATAATTGTTCTCTTTCTTTTTATTCTAATTGTTACAAAACACAACAATATGAATAACAACGATTAAAAAATTTAATTTTTATCCATCAGTTAATACTATAGTACAAAGTATATTCGAGAACTCGCTTGAAACGCACAAGAGCATGTAAAAATTGGCGGCAGTTCGCTACTGTTTCATGGTTTATGCATCTCTCCTCGGATAAATTTGAACAGCTCTCTCAAATGTCAGGTGGGTTATAGATAAAAGTGATGTAAAAAATATTACGGAAAATTTACTGCACATCGAAGTAAACACACATCACTTTCGTGATTTGAAAGTTGGTCCTATTTTGTAAATAAGTGTTTTCTCCATAAGATACAATGTATTTCAACATCGATTATAATTGTGATTATTCTACTCAAATGTTTTTCAAGTTGAAATCACAATAACTACATATTACTATTTATTTATGCCAATTTCAGATATTGTAGTTATTTAATTCTACCTACGCCAGTAGTACCGTAAGTCGAAACAGTGTTATTCAAAGCACAAAATATATGTGTTTCGTCCATAATAAGGTCGTAAGCCTTAAATTATTTATTTATTAAGAAGGCTCAACCCATGTGTGCTTTAGCAAAACACAGTTTTGATTTTCAAAATGTAAAAATTTTGTGTGTGGTACCTAATTACAAAAAAAAAAAAAAAAAAAGATTAATAAAAGAAATGGTTCGTATCACCAAGTTAAGTGATAGAACTTGTAATATACAAACTGAAACCGACAATTTAAGTAATATGTACAAAAATATTATTGACAAATGGGTTGGCAGCAGTGGTAGGGTTGTTTCGCCATGAGTGAACTTATGAATTGCCATTTTTGTGTTTGACCTACACCAGGAAGGTTGTAGAGATGTAGTGTGTTCAGACGTTTCGGTTGGAGGTTATTGATGAAGGTGTGGTTCCATTGCATACAGATATGTGGTTTTGTATAATAAGATTTTTTGGGTATGTGTTTGTAACAGTTTTCATAGTTAGATAGGGAGTAATCATCGATATATTATTTGTGTTAATAAGATGTTTCAAACTGTACTATAAATAATGTAAATTGTGTATGTTCATTGTAGCCCTGATGAAGGCAAAATAAATTGCAGAAACGTTGGCGTTGTAAAAGAAGGAATCTCTTTTTTATTGTTGACCAATCCTCTAAGATATCTTTCTGTTACTTAAATTATTTGTTTATCAATTATATTAAACCTACTAAGATAAAGGTGGTAGAAAGTTCTCTCATTGTCGCCGTACATGAATAAAATATAAAATACTTATCTTCATTTCTTTTAAGAGACTTCTCTAATCTTTTCTTGAACCGAACCTTGAGGAATTCCATATTCTCCTTCGCAACTCCCCAATGCTAACTTTCGCTGAATCTTTAAGCTAATGCAGCCAAGCATGAAGGCCAGAGGAGGAAGACCCGACGAGTGACACCTCCCAACATGGAAAGCGCGGTAGTCGCTCTCCTGATAAGACATCGAGAGGAGAAATCTCGAAGCCATCGACGAGATCGCGACAATAAAAAAAAAAGCGCAAAGGGCGCGATAGTAGACGAAGTAATGAGTCGTTCCACACGACTCTGGAATCTCTTTCGTGATGCTCCGATCGTGCCGCGATGTCCGCCGCATGAATTATTGACATTCCCCGGGAAGAAACGAAACCGAACACAGAGATTCGCAGCGGTGTTTAGTGGCGAGAAAGGTGTTTTTACTTACACTAGAGGAACGATATATCGGACTCATCACACGTTTCCGAGGTAGTGGTAATTAAATAAACGGCGGCGTGACAATGGGAATTTTGGAGGGGCGTCAGAACGTGCTCGTCGAGCGTGCAAGAAGAATATACATGATACCATTTGTAAATCGTACACTTGGGAAGAGAGATTTCGACCAAAGAGCGTTAAGTAGGAACTTCGCTAAGAGGTTAAATACTCTTAGCCGCTTATTATGTATCATTTCAGTTTTGGCTGCGAGGATTTATTACACACGACCACATCAATACCATGTGTACAAATTGTATTCAATAGTCTTTTCTGAATAGGGTATTAAGGTTGGCGATCAACGTTACATGAGATGCATCCCTTAACACCAAGAGCCCTACCATCTACTTCCCAAATATATCGATATTAATTATACATTTTTTATCCAAAACTCAAAATTATTTTTTTGCAGATTGTAATCAGGAGACACCAATTGAGTTAAAGATAGATTCTTACTGACAATAAATTCTTTTACATGAAGACCTAGAAATTTGACATATTGGATGTGTAGTAAAGCGCAACGATGCAAGTTATATCATTCGTCAAATAAATTTGTACTCGGTATATTAACTCGCTCACTTATGAGTCAGACTCAACAATAAGGACACAAGAAGGTACACAAAAGACACGATTACTATCAATATATCTTTGACAATGCAGTGACTCAATGAAAAATAAAGATTATAAGCCCTGGTAATGGCCTAATGGGTAAGGTACAGGGTTAAATTCGCAAATAAAATGAAAAAAAAATGACTCAATGAAGCACGGAAAGATACAAGAACACGTCAAATTCCGTGACGAGTCATGATACTTTCCATTTTATTTTTGCTTTGCTATAGTGTTTCAGGAGAAATTCATCGATTAAGAACGAACGTATGTTAGATTTCAAGTTCTAGTCTCTTTTTTTTT